>JAQFVV010000098.1:2569388-2732734 GCA_028023455.1 Epiperipatus broadwayi | reverse complement strand
ACATCACATCAACTAGACATGTATTTTAGGGTGGACAGGATATGCGAATCAAAAGGCACCAAACTACACTCAGGGAGAAACAAGATATCTTAAATATTATTTAGACAGTTGAGAAATCAAAGCACAAAGACAAACATCAGCCAAATTAAGTTTAAACAATTTATTAATTTTATTAAAAGTTGGGCACTAAAATGAAGACATCTAGCCATGAATACAAAAGTGGCTTATAGTAACTTATGCATATTGACCAGAGAGTGCACAAGAGTATGACAAATATGAAGGCGTTAAACATTTGGCAGCAAAATTCTCTCACTTAAAATATAAGAAATGGTTAGGATAATATCTTCTTGCTGGCCAGTTGTAAAATTACAGAAACAAATAACAACTCTAGCTTCCTAAATCAGAGATAATAAAACAGTTACTGTCCCTCCAGAAATCAACGAAACCAGCGCGAATGTTCGAGTAGTAATATTCTAATTACTGTCATTTAAACGCCGCAGGACTGCTGTGTGTAATATTACATTCAAAGTAAACGTGGTGAATCTCAGACACAAGACATCAAAATATATTTGATTACAATCTTATGTAATCCAGAAAGAAATGACTACTTTCAGACAACCCAAAGAAATAACTTGACAAATAGCCAGCAAAAAAATTTTGTTGTTTGCACAAAAAGCGCAAACGAAACATGCTTAAAGATTCTTTATTTTACAACTAAGGACAGGTGAATAAATAAAGACTATGAAAGCTGCCAATGTGTTTTGTAATAGTTAGTGAAATAATCAGGTATATATTAAACATATAAAATACAATCACCTAATGCACCCCCTGTTAAACAAAAGTTGCAAACAAACTTGGGATCTTAAAACTAAGATTCCAAGACACACTTTAAATACTAGAAAAGAGTACATACAGATAATAAATAATTAAAAAAACCAATAAATACCATTTTAAAACATATTTATCATTAGATTGAGCGGAGATTTAATTAAACGCAATTTATTTACCCTGGCTACAATAGGAAAGAGTTTAGCTTACAGTAAGGCAGAGTCCTAGTGATTTTGTGATGAGTGCACACTTTTGATAATAGTTCATATTTCAGTTCCTTTGACAGTGGCAAGGTAGAGGCAGTATTTATTTTATAGGTTCATGGCATGACTGAAGGAGAGCTGGTAGGTGTGGGTCTGTCCTTTGTTTAAATTAGCCAGACATTCTAATGATGGCAAAACTCACAGCAGTGGAATTTGACATCTTGCACAGCAACGAAGTTTGTCAATAATTATTTAAGTTTTTAGTAGGAATTAAACATACGAACAGCTACTCACAATCATATCTCTTTGCAGGTCATAATTCAAGTGTTATCTAATAATGAATCTCTTCTCTCTCCAAATATTGGTGGGCTATCGTTGCTCGCTACATTTCCCATGCAAAACTTTCATTAGTGTCCATTCTATATTCCAGGCAGGGCAAATATTAATTACCCGCTCAATCTAATTTAAGACTTCCAACCAGGGATACTTGAAACAAAAATGACAAATACAAAACTAAATCTCCGAACGACTTTAAAAATAATTACAATAAAAGCAACAGGAATATATAATTAGCAAGCTTGCCTGTTTTTAATCAAATTGATTAAAACAGATGGTGAAAGTAAACTATATTACAATCAATTTTATAAACATTAAATAATCTGTTTTAAAATATAAATGTGTATGTGTTTTAAATAATAACAAAAAAATTAAGCATCAGACACCTAATGAAAATGAAGCCGCTTTCCCTCCTTAATCCCAGCAATAAAACCATTGAATCGGAAATCAATCCAGCTCAACTGCCTCAACACACGATCAAAAAAAAAACATTCCTGCACCTTTTTTTTAAATTATAAACATTTTAAAAACTACCCCTAGAAATTCGGCTGAAGTTTGCCTCGCACTCATGAAAAACAAACTATTTAATTTCCAGCATTTATCCGTTCTCATAAATCCTTAACCAAATCTTTTTTTATTTAAACAGTACATCTGATCAATAACACTTATGCTCAGTCAGGCACTTGATTCTTATGGAGAGTTTGATCAGGATGATCTACTCTCCCGAACCTGTCTACAGGTTCTCTTGATACATTGCCAAAATCTACAGCCGTTAAAAATTCTGCCATTTCTTTTATCGACCGCCCATTATTACTCAACATCATTTGTTATATGTCTGGTGGCATATTATGTCAGATAGTCCTCATGACTTGATCGTCCAACAATGGAAAGGCCATTAATGCCTTGAGTTTCGCTACTTCTCTATAAAAAATTTGCGTGTATGTTTCACTGCAAATACTGGAATATCTCTCATGGGATATTTTATACAGTATCCCATCCTGTCTGGCTTCACTCCAAAATGTTCTTAAAATAGTGTGCCTATATTCCACAAATGTTCTTGGTTTGGTGAATAAAATGTGCCAGCAGTCAGAAGCTGTTTCACGAAGGTAGTTACTGGCTACTGTAACTTTATCTCTTTCCGGCCAGTCTTGGACATGAAACATATTAGCCAAACTTCCTAAATGATTTAATGGGCTTTCTACCACTTTAGCCTTGAACGTTTCTATTAGGAATTGTTTTTCCAAGAATCTACTGGAGGGCCCCTCCTGTCTTTTACTTCTCAACTCTCTATATTCATTTTCTGTTACATACTGTTTGTCTTCAGTATAGAATGCTCTAGGTTTATTCTCTATCCCAGCTAACCTATATTCGAGTCCTTTTATCATATCAATACACATTTGTTGCACTTCTGTTTTCAAATTATCCTTACTTTCCTCTATGCTTTCAAACACCTTTTCTAATTTTCTGACAGCACCATCTACCCTCAGATCTATTTCTCTCTGAATTCCTTCTTTTTTTAACATCTCCAGTTCTACTTGTGTTGCTTTATTTATGTCTATACATTCCCTGCAAGTCCCTTTAACCTGCACTATCTTTATTTCTAAACTACCTGTCCTAACCCTACCTTGCTGTACCTCATCTTTTACTTCTTTCATCACTTCCTTTAATATTTCAACTTCCTGAACCTCCTTATTCCGATCTTTCTCTATGGTTTCTATAGCTGCCTGATTTTTGTTGACTTTCTTCAATATTTCCTGTCTCATTCCTTTCATTTCTGCTCTGAGCTCCTCCAGTATTGTTTGTTGAGTCTGTTTTATTTCTATATTTTGTTTTGTTATATTTTGTTTCAACATCTGTGTTTCGATCTTTCTTTTTCTACTATCTGGGGGTATTTAAATGAAACAGGGCTCTCTTCCAAACTTGCCACCCTGTCGCCTTCTTTTTTAACTTCCATTTTTACACATGTTTAACTCACTATACTAACTCTTTTTTTTAAACAAAAAACTCAAAGCAAATAAATGCTATTTATTTATATGCAAAAAGACAATGAACTATTTTTACTACTTTTAAATTCGAAAATTTACTCTGAACAATTTTTTTTTGTTTAAACAACAAAAACTCTATTATTTATGTCATATGAAAAAGATGAACTATATATATTTAACTCTTCAAAAAAAATTAACTCCGACAGACTTCTTTTAGAAAATACGCTATTTATTGTTTATTTATTTATGTCATATGAAAAAGACGAAACCCCATTCTACCAAACTGCTCCAACAGTACATGCAATAATTAACAAAAATCAAACCTCTACCAACTAGTTCTTGCCGCTTACACCTGAAATCTTTCTCAACCATCTAAAAAAAATCTCACATGGGTTTGAAAACTCGGAAGCCCCATGTTGATGCGCTAAAAATTACTATATATGTAATGGGAGAAAGATCTTTGAAATTTGCATATACTGACCCCAGGGGCGCCACAAGTCAAAAATAGGAACTAGACATTTATTCTAGGGTGGACAGGGTATGCGAATCAAAAGGCACCATACTACACTCAGGGTGGAACAAGATATCTTAAATATTATTTAGACAGTTGAGAAATCAAAGCACAAAGACAAACGTCAGCCAAAATAAGTTTAAACAATTTAATAATTTTATTAAAAGTTGCGCACTAGAATGAAGACATCTAGCCACGAATATAAAAGTGGCTTATAGTAACATACACATATTTACCAGAGGGTGCACAAGAGTACGACCAATATGAAGGCATTAAACATTTTGGCTGCAAAATTCTCTCACTTAAAATATAAAAAATGGTTAGGATAATATCTTCTTGCTGGCCAGTTGTAAAATTACAAAAACAAACAACAACTCTAGCTTCCTAAATCAGAGATAATAAAACAGTTACTGTCCCACCAGAAATTAACAAAACCAGCATGAATGTTCGAGCAGTAATATTCTAATTACTGTCGTTAAAACATCACAGGACTACTGCGCGTAATACTACATTCAAAGTAAATGTGGTGGATCTCACACACAATACAGCAAAAGATATTTGATTATGATCTTACATAATCCAGAAAGAAATGACTACTTTCAGACAACCCAAAGAAATAACTTGACAAATAGCCAGCAAAAAAATTTTGTTGTTTGCACAAAAAGCACAAACAAAACATGCTTAAAGATTCTTTATTTTACAACTAAGGACAGGTGAATAAATAAAGACTACGAAAACTGCCAATGCGTTTTGTAATAGTTAATGAAATAATCAGGTATATATTAAACATATAAAATACAATCTCCTAATGCACCCCCTGATAAACGAAAATTGCAAACAAACTTGGGATCTTAAAACTAAGATTCCAAGACACACTTTAAATACTAGAAAAGAGTACATACAGATAATAAATAATTAAAAAAAACAATTAATACCATTTTAAAACATATTTATCATTAGATTGAGTGGTGATTTAATTAAATGCAATTTATTTACCCTGGCTAGAATAGGAAAGAGTTTAACTTGTGGTAAGGCAGAGTCCTAGTGATTTAGTGATGAGTGTGCACTTTTGATAATAGTTCATCTTTCAGGTCCTTTGACAGCGGCAAGGTAGAGGTAGTGTTTATTTTAGAGGTTCATGGCATGACTGAAGTGGAGCTGGTAGGTATGGGTCTGTCCTTTGTTTAAATTAGCCAGACATTCTAATGATGGCAAAACTCACAGCGGTGGATTTTGACATCTTGCAGAGCAATGAAGTTTGTCAATAATTATTTAAGTTTTTAATAGGAATTAAACGTCCAAACAGCTACTCACAATGGTATCTCTTTGCAGGTCATAATCCAAGTGTGTATCTAATAATGAATCTCTTCTCTCTCCAAAATTGGCGGGCTATCGTTGCCTCACTATATTTCCCATGCAAAACTTTCATTAGTGTCCATTCTATATTCCAGGCAGGGCAAATATTAATTTCCCACTCAATCTAATTTAAGACTTCCAACCAGGGATAATTGAAACAAAAACGACAAATACAAAACTAAATCTCTGAATTCACTTTAAAAATAATTACAATAAAAGCAACAGGGATATATAATTAGCAAGCTTTCCTGTTTTTAATCAAATTGATTAAACAGACGGTGAAAGTAAACTATTTTACAATCAATTTTATAAGCATTAAATAATCTATTTTAAAACATAAATGCGCATGTGTTTTAAATAATAACAAAAAAATTGAGCATCAGACACCTAATGAAAATGAAGCTGCTTTCCCTCCTTAATCCCAGCAATAAAACCATTGAATCGGAAATCAATCCGGCTCAATATATATATATATATATATATATATGGAATGTGAGCATGATATATATTCTTATGGAATGTGGGCATGATCTACGAGTAAATTAGTATATTTAATTTTCAATTACACTTATATATATATGTATTACTTATTTTCTAATTACATTTTCAATAAAAACATTTTTTTTTGATCCCTTTGTGTTGAAACCCACATCCTTTTTTTATTTCATGAATTATCAAATAAAATAAACTAAGAAAACCACCCAAACATATTTACATAACTATTGTAAAATACATAATAATAATAAAAAAAAACCTACTTAAATATATTTTATTTGCATGCCAGATTCAAATTGAATAAAATAATAAATAAAAACAGATTTTCATTACATAAACAATTTAAACTGGAAAAAATATTCTAGGATGATTATATACATACATAAAATGGATTGATATTTTTTTCAATCAATCATTATGTCAATGTATTGTCATCTATTGTCAAATGCAAATCAATATTTGTTTCCATATTCAGTTCATATAAAGATGGTAAATCTTACTAATGATGTTGATCAGGTGAGCATCTAATCGATTATATTGAGATGTCGTCAAACCTCAATAACATTACAAAATAGAATTAAGTTTTATTTATTTAAGCAAACTTATGTGTAATCAGTAATTACATAATTCTGATAAACATGTAATTACTGAGTCAATAATGCAACACCCTGCCTTATTTTCTATTATAAACTGAGGCAATGTTGACATTTGCCTATGATTGGAAGTTACCTGATAAATATTACCTGTCCAATTGGATATCCTTATAAGAAGAACTGGAAAAACAAATGTAAATTAATTTATTTTATGTTTACAAATTAAATTTGACAACTGGTGTAACTTCTACATGAATAGTCTATTGATTAAATGATTATAAAGTTCTGGCTCTTTATTAATTAATATTTATATATAATGTAAGCAAGTTAAAAAGGGTCTACCCAGAAAAGTTTAATGCTAAACTGGATATGAAATTTAGGACAAGTCATAAAAATAAAGGTTAAAATGTGGATAGATACTCAATACCCATGATGTATGTTCAAGGAGATCACCAAACAGATTACAGCAATTGTAATCAAGTTAAAAGGATTGCAAACAGTGGTTGCTCTAATCAATGATAGACAGTAAAACTACAGACACAGAAATCAGCTAAGGTTGAATTATATATCAACAGTACAATTTATTGAGTTATAGTAGAAAATATTTTTATACAGAAATGAAAGAGAGAGTATTTTCAAAAACATCTGGGACAATGGAAAATAACAGAATTAGAAAATGTTAATAATTAAAGTTCTAATTATTTTCATGTTTTTTAAATATGATAATAGACATTTATTATATTACAAATTAAAATAGTTAAATGTAAGACATTTTTTTTTACTTTTTCTGAGAATACTTTAATACACTTCAACAGAAAATAAATAATAATATTAATTTAAATAAGTCAAGTATATTTCAACATATTAGCATTATTATCATGGTTTTCAAACAACAACAAAAATGGTATTTAACTGTTAAGAATTATTTTATAAAACATTTTTGATTATTTGAGTCCTATTGGGTCTTTGATTCATCACATATTTATTTTGTACAATAAAAGCAAACCTTCTTAATGTTTTGCTTTCTATCATTTTTTTTTTCACAAATCACCTCAACAATGATAGGATCAAAACCATGTCCATATTTTTTCATGATTATGAAATACAGATGTATTTGTTAAATTAATTTTATAATATATATATATATATATATATATATATATATTATTATATATATTGTAAATATCGATATATATATATATATATATAACAATATGCATATTCTTAACCGATACATTAATATTAAAATTAGTACATTCTTTATCTATTTTACTTTATGCAAAATGATTTATTCATTATTTGTTTATCTATATTTTATTCATATATGGATTAATTACATGTTATATATTCTAACAAAATAAATTTTATGGAGAGTCAGCTACAACTTATTTTATATACTCCACGTTGAAGCCAAATATAACTAAATTAAATTTATATCAAAATCATTACAACTTATATTTTGTTGTATAGCACGTTGTGAATCAAATCTAACTAAAACGATTGGGAGAGTTTACAAATATAACATATATTATCAGACAGTTTAAGCTAATTATAACTTTATTCAAATGATCGCACATCTTGTTATGGATCAATTATAATATTTTTTTTATCTCAGCTCGGGTGACCATGCTTTGCATTAATTATAACCTATAATTGAAACTATATGTCATTCAACTCTTGCGGCTACGTTGTATGCCAATTGTAATGTTTAAAGGATGGATTGATGGGTGCTTCATTGTTCTCAGCCAACACTATTTCTAAAGCTTACTGGGATGATGATGATGATGGTATAGAACAACTATAACCTTATTTTCCAGGCCACCAAATTGCAACTTTAATAAAATGTTGAGGTTAAACCTCATTTCAACAACTTTCAGCAATAACTTATTAATAAATTTCATCAATTATATTTAATGAATGGGTCAATAAATAATTAATCGATTAAAAGACCACTGAGAATGCATTAAAATAATAATATTAATATTCTTGAAAAATCTTGGCTATTCTCAGTACACTCCCCATTCACTGTCATTAAAGTCACAATTAAAATTTTGTCCCAATTACAAATAGTTTCTTATCCATCTCCACTTTCCTGATCTATTCCCCTATCATTCTCACCTTCATAGGTCTATTACATTATTATTTCGTTTACTTATTAAATTTGCCTTTGTGCTAGCTCGTTTCTTCCACTACAATCTCTTCTCAGGGTTTTTAGAACAATTAGGTGTGGAGATCAAACAAACTGCGATAGATTATTGGTGATAAACATCCCTCTCGTGATCACCTCCAAGATGATCTTGGGATATCTTTAATGTAGTTTAATGTCTATTTACATTAAAACTCAAATAATTTAAGCTTATCAAATCTTTTAGAAAATAACATTATAAACATATTCGTAATTAAAGTAAAAATTATAAAGAAGTGCATCTAGAGAGGTGTTTGAATACAACGGACAGGGAAAAGATTTTATGCACACCCACTGCATCCACTATCACTTAATAACCATCCCTATTCATAATTTATATTTCAACTATATTAAATTATTAGGTAATTTTGAGTATTGTCGTGCTACATAAGCTCGGAAAATTAGTCATTTTAAATAAATTTTACGGATATTATTTACGAAAATGATGATTCAACTATTAAAAATAATATATTGATATGTGATTGGATTTGAGATGTCTAGATTATAATAACCCACAAAACATTGAGATGTACACACATTTTATTTAAAACAAATAACACATTTTATTAATATACTACAATTCAATACATAATATACATTCACTTGATGACTCACGTGGCTTTCCCCTGTTCTACAACCGTATTATGATATATATATATATATATATATATATATATAACTAAACACATAAATATCTTTAAATCAATAAATAATATCAAGAGGTTTTAAAATATAAGTATTCATCTTTTTAATTATTAGGGAACCACAATTACCATGGAGTAATATTAATATCAAACAGACAAAAATAATATGTATCTCCACATACATTATATTTTTGTTCTCATTTTTATCCCAGATATAGTGAACACTCAATTCATCCCCCCCAATGTTTAATGCTTTTAGTTACTGATTTGTTTCCAAGGGTAATGCTTTCAATAATAAAATTTAATAATTTTATTTAATGATTTTAATCTAATATTCCTTGCCTTATGCTAAACAATAGAGATATTTTATGTATGATGGGACTAAGTTAATTTTGGTTACTTTCAAATGTCAACGAATCGGTATCTAGCTCAATCATCATATCATGTGAATACACACTATATTCATGTTCTTATGACAGTAATAATAATAATAATAATAATAATATCAGTAATATTACCTTTCCAGCGAAGTTCTCAACTGGATGCAGATATATTTATTAAATAATTTTAGATATGCAATGCTTACAATATTCACAGGTTATATTTAACCCTTAAGTTGAATATTTCTTGACGTAATTACTCTTGGCTCTTATGGATGAATTAAAATACATCAATAAAACAATGTTCAAGTATACCAATAACACACACACTACCTGCACTCATCCTGACATCAAATTGAGTTTGCGACCCTGTATCCAATATTTATAAGTAATGCTTAGTAATAGCTATATTTCATACATCCGTAAGAAACATCAACATTAACATGAGGCAGGTAGTGACCCGAATAAGAGAAAACCTTTTCACTAAGGTTGAGATATGTTAGGATTTTTATCGCTAGTCATATAAAGAGACTTGGGTTCACCAATCAATCTCTGGCCATCAACAAAAAAATCACCTCACGGTGTAGAAAACAAATAAGTGGAAAAACCACTGTGTTTAAATACTTTATAAATATGGTATAAATATCTTAGGGAGGAGCTAAACTATGACTCCACTAGCTTGATGGGGACTCGTCCACCCACATATATACAGGTCTAACATCAATTTGTACAAGTAAAACTTTCATATCTACGTTACTCTTGTGAAATAGTACACTAGAACATGAGGCAATAATATTTCCAAGCCTTAATTAGCTTGTATCTAGCTTTGATTGTATGATAATAATAATAATAAGAAATGTGCATTAAAATTTCAAAACTACTTCTCTGCACTTTTATAGGATAATGATGATATTTTAACCCAACAATCATGCAATCTTCATAAAACATAACATTAGGTCTAAGCACTTGATAAATTCCCTAATCCGACTCAAAAAAAACATTTCCTACAACAATATCTCTCACTCTTATCATAAAAAAATGTAAAGCATTTAAAAAATGCACTTAGCATTAATTTCATCTACATACAAAATGACTTGATATTAATTTCATCTACCCCCAAAATAATAATAATAATAATAATAATAATAATAATAATAATAATAACAACAACAACAACAACAACAATAATAATAATAATAATAATAATAATAACAACAATAATAATAATAATAATAATAATAATAATAATAATAATAATAATAATAATAATAATAATAATAATAATAATAATAATAATAATAATAATAATAATAATAATAATAATAATAATAATAATAATAATAATAATAATAATAATAATAATAATAATAATAATAATAATAATAATGAAAGCATTTAATAGGCACATACATGGATTAATTTTAAATGGATATATATAATAAATAATAAAAAAATTCTTTTCCTTGCTTTTTAAAAAAAAAATTAAATGTTCTAAATGAATATCAAATATAAAAATATACTTAAATAGTTCTCCAGAGATGTCTTTCCGATTTCTCATTTCCATTTTTCCTTTTTTTTTCATCTTTGATCTGTTTATGTGCACACATAGGTTTATTTTGAAAGAGTCCTTGTGATAAAGTTTGATTCCTATGCCATAATGTATAAAGTTTTTAAGCTGTTGAGATTTCCTCATTTTGGTTTCTGTGGTTTAAAGCTGAAGAGAACTTGTTTCAATTTTTAAATATATGAGTCCAATTCTTGTTGCCTTTTTCAATTCATTTAATATTCATATTTAATGCTTTATATGAAATTATAGCGTTCAGATTTAATGTTTTTATGCAAGATCAAAATTTAGATTTTCTTATTTTCTGTAGTTTAAATTTTTACCATTTGCTGATTACTGATAAATTAGTAGAGACAATTATGATGTTGATTAATTTCTGGGGATCAATGTATACCTAACTTAAACTTTACTCGAGAGTCATTGCTTTTTCTATATTATTAAATTTGGCAAAGTTCATTTTTCAAGAGACAGACAAAATAGATAACAATAAACAAATTTCTTTTCTTAAAAAAAATGTTACTTTTTAAACTATTTCAGCCAAGCTTTTCTCTAAAACCTAGAATGAGAAAACTTGAAAAAGAGAGATTCAGATAGAGCAGCTAAAGTAACAGTTACAGCTCTTATAGTGTCTGGCATCTTTCACTCTTTCCCCCAACATGACCTTCTATTGACTCTGCAAATGTTTGGTCAGTCTCTGTTTTCCTGATTAATTACCTATTGTTTCTTTTTTTCTGGTTATCTTAACCTATCTGACCTTTTGAAAAACCATATGTGATATTCATATCTGCATTCTAATAGATAATCACCAATTAATTTTAAACTTAAATTCCTGTGCCATAGAGACATCATTAAATCACTTTAGTAATTACTTTAGTAATTCTACACTGTGAGAATCTTTCCAAAGAACAAAACAAATGAGATAAAGGCTCTCTTTTCTCATCCCTTTTACTTTTTCTTTAATAAAAAAAATGTATAGCAGCCCAACTTCAAACCCAGAAACTTGATCAAAATTTTGGCTGCTATAAATAGACTATTAAAACAAATTAATTTCTTCTTTAGAGTAGTTTCTCATGAGAGACAGAAAATAATAATTATTTAATTGTGAACTTTATAATTAAAATCTATAACTAGATCAAATACACACACACATGCTTCACATATACCATTTTTTAATTAAACCAATCATTCAATATTTCTTAATTATTATTTTTTTAATTTCATGAACTGTTTAGTTCTAGCTTGTTAGTGTAAAACTATGACTTTTTATTTTTACTCTCTAAAGTAGTTCTATAAATCGCACACACCCCTCTCTTATTTTTCACTCCAGCTATTAAATGATGTATAAATATTGCCTATCTAATAAATCATCAGTAATATTAAATTGTCCTCATAAATCAATATTAAATCAAATATTTTTTACCTAGAAATCTTTTAATGACAAATGTTTAGATTCACTACCAAGTAAAATGTACGCAATCCCTATGAATATGGGTTCAAATCTAGCCTTGGCTAGAAAATTTGTTTATTGAAGAAAAAAATATAAACAAACTATGAGGAAAATTTTTATTAAACATTATTTTACATAGTTAATTCAAAAAAATGGAATCTTGGGCAAATCCAAGGGCTACAATATATATATATATATTGTAACCCCTCTCACCTATCACCAACACTAAAAATTACCTGGGGGCACCAATTCTATGGATCATAGAATAAAATATTTATTTAACTTTACCTAAGTCTATTCATGAGGCTCTTAATTAAAACTTTCACCTAAAACTAACTTAGTTGAGGAATACATAGGTGTATGAGGTGTACAATGTACCTTAGATGTGGGAAAAAATATTATAACTAATAGGAATAAACATCTATCAAGTTCTATGCTAAACAAAAATTAAATTGGTAAAATTCTACCAGCTAAAATAAACTAATTATACTTTTTATTTCACCTCCTCCCATCATCCGTATGCACTGCACAACCCCTACTATATTATACAATTAAACTAATAACTAAAATAAAATAAAAAAATAATATTTCAGAAATTGTAATGTATAATTCACTAGATCTAAACTCAAACTAAACCTATTACTACTAAATTTTAACTACTCACTAATCTATTCTGGCTAAATGAATTTATTATCTAATCTAAATTATATATTGAAGATCTCAGGGAATTAACTTATAGTATGGCTTGATCTAACATTTCTATATCTCAAATTACTATTTAACCCTATGAAAATAATATTATAAACCAAACAATACCCTAATTAGATACTTGCAGTTAGATAATGAAAGAAATCGGGCACATTTTGATTTCATTTCTTCATCTAAACAATAATTAAATAACAAAACCCTTTTAAAATGATCAGTAGGTAATTGGCATTTCATATAGTGTTTGAATCAAGGAAATCAATATTATCATATCTAGAGATTTATTATAATTAAATAAAATACAATTATGTTACATTAAATAAAATAAATGTATAAGCATGTGTGGAACTGTAAAACATGAATGAATGCTAGAGAAGAAACTCCAAATACAAATTTAGATAACAAAATATTTATTAATCAAATAGAAAAATAGCTAAATCAACATTTACTTTTATTTTATTGGTATGGACACAAATTCCAAAGGGATTTAATATCATTGGTTACAGTTTATACAATGATAAATAATACAACATAATCTGTTAACTTTTACATCTATTATATTTCATTCATCAGAACATTTTGATAGATTGGTAAAACATTTTTATTTTTAATATTAAATGAATTAAATGAATCCATATCATTTACCATAAAAGACATGTCCTTTTAGCTATCAGTGATTTCTGATAGACTTATACAAAAATAAAAAAAAATAGCCTTACACTTCTAGTAGCTGATTACCAAATTATCTTTTATTCAGAATTTTGCTGAATATCACTCATTTATCAATTAAAATTTATAACAACAACATAGATTAATATTTTAATTACACTGAACAATCTTAAGATTTTGCATTGTTACTTTAAAAGTATCTTAACTAAAATTAAAATAAGGGGAATTAAACTAGGAATAATATTGGACTATCTTACCAAAGAAAATAAATACTTCTATCAATTAAATGTATTTTCTTTGTAATTTTGAAGTAAAATACTCTATTGAATAAGTAGGTTCTGCTTTGCCAAAATAAAGTAAATCATTGTATTCATTAACTATTGTCCTATCTTTGCTTGATTATTTATGCAAATCATGATTAAATGATAAAAATCAATGAGATGAAACTTAAATGATTACTACAAAATGTTTCAAAATAATAAGTAAAGTTATACATTAATAATGAATTTTTTTTATATCTCAAAATTAATAATTTGTGCATGAGTCTGTATTATGCTGTGTGTCAAAGAAAATAAACAAATAATATTAATCAATATAATCGATTTGCTTATGATAATTCAATATAATCATAATGTGTACGAAAGTGAAGACCAATCAATCTTTATTTATTAACTACAATACAGCTGTTTTATAAGACACTATAATTTCCTTTTATTCTTCTTTTTTTTTATCCATAAACTATCAATCACTAGGCTATAGCATAAGCTGGAAAACATCCAATACACACATGGGATAAAAGATGTCTATACTTCAAATCAGGTAAATACAACAATAACTTCCAAGTCTATCTTCAAGACTAAATAACTGGTGGAATAACTCATCACCAAATGAAAATTAGGGGGGTAACATCTCTAGCTTCATATACATTTAATTCAATAATTGGTGGAATAACTCATCACCAAATGAAAATTAGGAAGATAACATCTCTAGCTTCATACCCATTTAATTCATCATATCAAATATAAAAGGAGGATTCAATCCACTCCTATCAAAATACTGCAATACATGGAAAATAAAGGATTACTCAATCCTATATACTACACTACACTGGGCAAACTACCCATATTAAATATTCAACTAACAAATACACTGACTCAATCCCATAAAATATTATAAATCATTGTGAACTTTATAGCATATAGCCACAAAAATACTTTTCATTCAGCCATAACAAAGAAATAATAATTCTTTCTTAAATAACTTTCTAATTCTTCAAAATGATTGATCATCTTTTCCTTCCGAATCCGATTGATTTAAAATCATTTTTACTTGCAATTACATATAATTATAATAGGTTTAATAATGGACACACACATGTAGAAGCATAAGGATATACAGACCATTAAAAATCACAGTAAACAAAGAATTATTGTTAAAATATTAATTATTACTGCTAGAATTAATAAAGAATAAATATCTCATATCTGACAATATTTAGTACTTGGTAATGTTTGAAGAACAGTTGGAGAATAAAATAATAATTATGGTGGACAAAGCAAGATAAATAATTGTTTTATAATGCATTGATATTGACACAAAACTATAGTAAAATTGAACCTGAATAAATAATAAAATTGTATGTTATAGATGAAATAATTATTGAAAATAATGGTATTCTAATTTATAAAAAAGAATATAGACGGTAAGATTTAATATAATGAACTCTTTTTTTAGAATAATTATTCACCCCTATTGAGCTATAAATGGATTCTTCCATTCATTATAACATGCTTAACACATGACCAAATTTATCTTAAAATAATAACGATAATATAAAATTACCAGCATAATGTATTCTTTCACTATGCTATTTGAGACGTTCTTGAAGAACAAATATAATAATAATACATATAATAAACACATTTAACTAATACTAACTGTCTAAACACTATTAAATAAAATAAAGTTCTCTTCTTTTTTCTTCCTTCCAGATGAAACAAAAAGTTTATAAATAGTTTTACATGACTTTCCTTGTCATGTCTCCAAATGAATAAGAATGATAATTATAATGCACAAGACAAATATTGACACAAAATGGCACATTCCTGCAGGAGAAACGACACAATATTATTTTTAATTTAGAATAACAAGTTCAATATTCTAGCGGTTTGCTATGAATTTCTGTTAATGCTGTGTATTAGGAAACATTAATTAGGCAATGCACACTTTAAGACATATAAGGTAATATTTCCTATTCATTCATGAAATTTTAAAATGCCTTTAATAAGTGGAAACATATAAGTTTATCCATTTTATAATTTATTTCACGTATTAGTTTTAGGAAACAGGTAAATATCAATTGTTCATTTCTTTTGCACACTTATTTTTTTGTCTCCTTCAATGAATAAAAGTAGAAATAACCATCTACTATTCCAATAAATATATCAATAAAATTATATAATTCATTGTGTATATTTTTGAATTTTTTTTATATTTAGCATGAAATTTATTTATTAAAGTTCTGAAAACATTTAATAACAGTTCACATCTTTCCCACATATAAATGATGCACATTGCTATTATTCCCTTCATAGTATGATTAAAACTTAAAAAAATTAATTGATTTAAAATAAACAAACATTCTTTTATCCTTTCCTGTTAAGTTTAAATTTAAAAAAAAATAATTTTACAGTTCTATCATGCATTCCCATTTCTTAAATAATAACAATTTATCTTGAATAATAGAATATAACACTTACATGTACTTTAGCATAACGTTGAGAAAATCTAAACATTCAGCTGGGAGCAAAATTGACGTATCGTTTAGTGGTTTTAAGTACACAATTCGTAAACAAATAATATATTTAAATTTTCAACTCTAACTTTGGAAGAGGAAAATACTTGCACTATTAAACTTTGCTAAATAAAACTTAGTTATAGCTGTCTTAATTAGCTATAATTGCCCTCATAAAAGTTTTAATAATTGACTGACTTTAAAGTAATAAGTATTCCTTTTTATAGATTTTTTTAATAATCATTACTTCACATTGTTCTTTTCCAATTGTTTACAACAATGTTGACATCATCAGAAAAAGATTGCCAATCACTCCTCCCACTGCAACTTACTTAATTATGCAAAAACTTGTGAAAGTAAAAAAAAAAAAAAAAACAGAGATAAAAAAAATTATTTTAGCTTTCAAATAAATGAAAAAAAAATATTAAACTAATAATTAAATATTTTTTAAAGCAGTAGAATAAAACTGATGAAAATTGTTTTAATAAATAAAATATTTTACAGTATTTGTCATTAAATAATCCACCGATCCATAATTCATTGATTTATTTAAAATGTAATTAAGTTAGTTTTTTAATACTGTTATTGTTAAAATTAAATATTTGAATGTAATGTGAGATATTTAATGGTTTAATGAAACATGTGAATGAAAAATGAAGTTGGATAATGCATGAATGGTCAGTAGTGATAT
Source organism: Epiperipatus broadwayi (assembly GCA_028023455.1). Lineage (NCBI taxonomy): Eukaryota > Metazoa > Onychophora > Udeonychophora > Euonychophora > Peripatidae > Epiperipatus > Epiperipatus broadwayi. Next base: position 2,715,348 of record JAQFVV010000098.1, on the reverse strand, counting down.
GCTATAGGTATTACACTATACTGACTGAAATGACAATGTGAATGATGATGAGTGAAACATATTTTACTGTTTATTCTATAAATTAACATGTATAAAACAAATGGACTAGAAAATCTTTGTAACAAAACTGAATACTGCTTTATGAGTAAATAAAACAAGTAAGCATCAACCTAAACTGTACTGATTATGCATATAACAAACTACTCCCCTATTCTATCACTGATTATACTCCAAAATAAGATACTAAACATTTAAGAAATCTTTTAAATTACACCTACACTTACTTTTAATTACAGTTTTAAGTCAAAAATAAAAAAAAATTAAAATTTCAAGTTATTTCATTTTTTTAAAGAGGATTATATCAGATATTACTGATATACTACCACACTACTACAATGACTACTTTTGGTGCCAAACCAGAAGGTCACAATATATATATATATATATATATATATATATATATATATATATATATATATATATATATATATATATATATAAAAAAAAAAAACAAAAAAAAAAAAAAAATATTAAAACCAAAAAAAAACGAGCAGAAAAAAGAATAATTATAATTAAGATTTATTTATAGATTTTTTTTTTTTTTTTTAATTTTTTTTTATTTGATTTTTTTGTTTTATATTTTTATATATATATATATATATATATATATATATATATATATATATATATATATATATATATATATATATATATATATATATATATATATATATATTCTGAAAATGTTTATGCTTGCTATAATTTAAACCTTAATTAAGATAAGGTAAGTTATAATATTGTCATATTTTAAAGAATATTTATAAAAATGCAATAGCAACAATGAAATTACATAATGATGCTAGATAAGTCAACATTAAGAAGGGTGTAAGACAAGGTGACTCCATATCTCCAAAACTTTTTACAGCAGTGTTGCAAGAAGTATTTTGTGAATTAAAATGAGAATCTAAAGAAGTGAAAGTAAATGGAGATTGTTTAAGTCATTTAGATTTTGTAGATGATTTAGTTGTTTTTTGCAAATAATGCTTTACAGGTGAAGGAAAGTTGAAGGAGTTATCAGATGAAAGTAAGAAAGTAGAACTAAAATTAAATGGTTAAAAAGACAAGTAATGTTCAATGGATTTTGTCAAAATTTAAAAATAAAATTGATCATGATGAGTTAGAAAAAGTTAACAGCTATAAATATCTTGGTTATATTATTGGTACATATGGAAACATAATGGATGAAATTAATCATAGGATTAAACTAGATTGGAGTGCTTTTGGTAAAAATAACTTGATACTAAAACAAAATATGCCTATGTGTTTGAAAAGAAAGGTTTTTAATAAATGTGTTTTCGAAGTTCTTACTTATGAATCTGAGACTTGGACACTTAATAGAAGAGCAATACAGAGACTTCAGACCACTCAAAGCAGTATAAAAAGATGCATGTTAAGAATAACAAGAAGAGATTGAAAATGCAATATATGGGTAAGAGAACAAATAGATGTAACTGATATTATTGAAAAAGTTAAAAGACTGAAGTGGAGTTGGGCTGAACATATAGCAAGAATAGATAATAGATGGGCAATTGAAATCTTAAACTGGATTGCAAGAGATTGTAAAAGATCAAGAAAGAGACCGCATGTGAGATGGATAGATGACATAAAAAAGTGTAAAGGTGTAATGTGGAGAAGAGAAGCTAAACATCAGAGATGGTTTGAATTTGGAGAGACCTTCATCCTGCAGTTGATTGATAATGGTTGATGAAGATGATGATGAAGTTATAATAGTTATGTATGTAAAGTTAATTGAAATTATAAATTAAGACTTAATTGTTAAAACCCCCATTATATTTAATTTGCATAAAATATTAAATGATTTATATTCTTATTAATCTCTGAAAATTCTAAACCAGTAACTTTTAATGTGTGCATGGCTATATCAAAACTTTATTTAAAAATGACTGTCTTCTGGGAAATTAATATCAAAAAGAATAATATACAATAAAAAGTTACTTGCCATTTGAATCAGCAGCTTGTTAACATAGAACACATTTCCTTAAAAATTTCCATTTGGCATTTCAATAACAAAATTTTCTGCTAAAAGCTAAGTAGAAAAGGGTCAAAGACTTTGGTCCTTCCAATTTTTCCCTATAAATCTGATGATCATAGTTTTACATGCATATGGAAGTTTGAATGTAGTTATTGCAAAAGAATATTATTTATCAATGTTACTTCAAAATTTAAGCAATAAAGTATACATCATAAACTCATTCTTTTAGAAACTAGAAGATAAGAAATTTAACCTATTATAAGTTAAATTATTTTATTGTTACTATACCAGAGTTTCTTGAGAGAAACTTTGATGGACCAAATGGAAATTTCTAAACAATTGCATCATTCTATGAACTATAAAGACAATTAACTTAGTATAAAGAAATAACTTCTTGGCATCATTTCTTTCATTACTCATACCAGTCTTCACTATTCACAGGATTTTGAATAAAGAACATTTTATTAAAAAAAAAAACATTTTCCAAAATTTAATAAAACTTAAAAAAAGTATTTTTTTTTTTGCATGCATATTTTTTTTTGTTCTAGAATTTTCAGAGATATCTTTACAGGCCAAGTAAAGCATTTTTAATAATATTACTTTTATTGATATATCTAGCAGCACATACCTTACAATGCACAAATGTATGAATGACTAGATACCTAGTACAAATTACAATATTTACGTTTCAGCTGGTGGAAATAAACTAAAAGATCTCTCAGCTACTTGTAATTAAGTACTGTGAAAGTGTAATATTCTTTGGTTTGTTTAACTCACTCAAAAACTTTATTTGGAATTCTGGTAAAAGCTTTCATATAACAACATTTATTTATAAAACTATGTGCAACAGCTTTGTTAGTTGAATGCTGTGAAATAATTGAAGCAGTGTAAAATATTAATGACATTTGTTTATTATTGTTTATCAATGATGTGAGTAAACATTGGATATTTTTTACTATATAAGTTAGTAGTAGTTATTTTATATGTTCCCTAATTCCACATCCAGTTATAGTCACATTATTATTATTATTATTATTATTATTATTATTATTATTATTATTATTATTATTATTATTATCATCATCATCATCATCATCATCATCATCATCATCATCAATTTACCTGGAGTCATTATTTATTTTAATTTTAAGTTTATTTGGTATTAATAAAATATCCTTCAATTTTAAATATATGTTACTGCAGAACCTCGTTTTTGATCAGTATTTAAAAATAACATTCAGGTTTTATAAACAGTATTTTCATTCAATAAATTTTTAAGTAGAATTTTAAGAGTCTCAACTCATAAGTTCATACTAGTACATATAGACACCTGAAGTTAAAGAGCACTCCTCCTACCATTCCATGCTATTACAATATATATATATATATATATATATATATATATATATATATATATATATATATATATATATATATAATATATATAAACCTCACAAGGATATCAATCTGTTAGTTGTCAAGTCATTTTTATATAGTGATAAAAGTCGTATATACACTTTTGGTTATGATCTAATATGTTTATATAGTTATAAACATTGACTTGACTGAAAAAGTGATTGAAATTTATAATTCAAAGAAGTTTAAATGAATCTCATTAAACAAGCAAGTGTATATATATATATATAATTTTCTTTTTTAATTTTGAAAGATATATCAATACAGTAGTATATTATAAATACACTTTTGTAAACAAATATAACGTCTACTTTCCAACACCATCAAAAATATATTTTTCCATGATATTTTTATTTGAATTATCTGATTAACAATATAAACCATTTCTGATTTACAATGAATAGCATTATGAACAAGTTATGGAAACTTTGGTGAAATATCAATATATTTATGATAAAACTTGAAACATGATCTTAAAATTTCCTATTGTACAAGTTATTTTCTGAATCAGATAAATAGTTGTATAATTTGTTGTTTGGTTATACAGAAAACAAAAACTGAATATTATTATTATGCATATTTATAGGCTTCATCCTCAATTTCAATTCCCTATGAAATCAGAGATAAACAGGCATCTCCCTTTTTTAAAATTATTTTTTCTAAACAAACAATAAATGAATATATACTGAAAGATACGTAAATATATTATTTCAACACCATCAAATTCATATATTTCCATAGTAAAATTTATCTTCTATTTTTTCAATGGAATTATTTTGAAAAAAAAAATCACATCTATTCAACCTTTTTTATTGTTGATTTTAGATTTATCAGAATTTCCCTATTTTTTCATTTTGTTTTTTCTGATACAGTTATGAATTAATGTTATTGTAATAATAATCACTCATCCAGTTGTAAAGAAAATTATTTCATATTTCATTTTTATTTTAATACATAGATATTGGCTTTAATCAGGGAAAATGCAAAATTTTAGATCCATGCTCTTCTGGTTTAGTAAATAAGATGTTTTTATTTTATGCTTGTCAAAAACAAAAACTAGGTTTTAATTTAATTTGAAAAATAATTTTTATTAATAAGCATAAAGTATAATTACTTATTATATATATTAATGTTTTTCAGGATTACATAATTGATATTGTGAGGAAAATAAACTAATTTAAATTGAAATAACCAGATATAAGTTGTTGTTATGTTTTACTTCACAATATAAATTAAACACTTAACAAATTTTGAAATTATTTCGTTTATTAAAAATATATTTGCTAACTTTTAAAATATAAATTATTATAGAAAATAATTGAATTGTTTTATAACTTAAATCAAACTGAAAGCTACAAATGAACAAAATTAAAATATTATGTTTTGTCTTAATCACATGTAATCTTCTTGAAAAAGATTAACAGTAAATTCGTACAATACGGTTACTGTAAGCAGTATGTATAAAGCATCAAAAAGAGAGAAAATTGTTATGTTAGGGAATTTATTACTTATGCAAAAGTAAATACAAACTGAAATCAACATATGTTAAGACATTACAAGGCAATACTTTCTATTGAACAAAAAATGTATAATATTCTGATCAAAGCTAAAGATATAGTATACTTTGTTGTTTAGGGTGAGAGATTTTTTGTAAAATATACCTAGTTACATATTTGGAATATACTTGACATCATTGGACCAAAAGATGAATATGCTAATGTAATAAAACATCACTCATCTTTAACACTGGTTCTGTATGTGTTCTTAATCAATGCATTATCCAGAGAAGCCATAGAAATTTAGAAGAGATCAAACAATATTAATATACATATAAAACTGTCAAATTGCCATTTATTTGAAAGTAATATTTTAAACAAAATAATAAAAACTAAGAATGAAAGTTAAAACCAACCATGTGCCCACACCATCTTAATTTTAATCCTGGTTATTATTATTATCATCATCATCTTTATTATTATTATTATTATTATTATTATTATTATTATTATTATTATTATTATTATTATTATTATTATTATTATTATTATTATTATTATTATTATTATTATTATTATTATTATTATTATTATTATTATTATTATTATTATTATTATTATTATTATTATTATTATTATTATTATAAATCAAAAAATCTTCCTCAATTTTTTTTTTTTTATAATTTGTTTAAATATTCGCAGTGACAATGTAATAACACTTGACACATATTCAGTTAAAAGTAAATATTATTTAATGGAACTATTGCTAGTTATATGTTTAAATAATTTACATCAGAAATGAATATATCTTTTCATGGTAAGGACTACTTGAAATTTTTCCAGGTGCTGTAGTACACCAATTATATATTACAGGCATAGTTTTAAAATATCTTTCAACATTTCCTTTTTTTGGAAGTGATATTTTTGCATAACATAAATATTACATATATTTTGCATTAAAATTCTGTCCTTCGTTTTTTTTTTTCACAATTGTTTCAGACATTATAACCTCTCTTTTAACAATGCGAAAATATTAGTGATAAATTAATTCAAACTTATCACAATAAAAATCTAATTATCAGTTTTGTGACTGTATGCAATGCTTCTAGTTATGCCTTTTCATTGTGCCATTAATGTTCTTCAGCCAATTAATTTGTAATTAATGTAAGTATTATTGCACATTTCTCCCCTATTTTTATTAAAATTGTATGTCTTTTTTTTTTCTTTGTAAATGTTTCAGACATTACACACCTATTTTAAAATATAAAAAAATACTAATCTCTTATGATAAATTACTTAAATCTGTTTATCAGTCATAACAAAAACACAATTATCAGTTTTATGACTGAAATAAACATGCAAAACTCCCCATACAGTAGTCATGTGATGTTTTGTGACTGACTGAACTTTGCAATGCTTCTGATTTTATCTTCTTTATATTGCACAGAAGACACATTCAAACTGATTAATTTGTAATAAATGTACATTTCATATATTTTTTACCAAATCACATGTGCCAACTAACCCATTCATCATCAAGTGCTCAACTACATACTACCATCTCAATTTGTGAAGAGCTGATTCTTGACTGTAATTGCTGTACATGTGAGAAAAATGTATTTTATTTATATATAGATATTTAATGCAGTGTCAGTACCTATTACTTTTTAAATTTAGATGATCATGTTAAAATTTATAGTAGTCTATCAATGGTGCATTAGATGTTTGCCATCCTTATTCTATATTATTTTTTCCAAAATCTTACAAAAATAATTTCATGAATGTGGTGTATATCTATTACAATTGAATATAATGCAAATATAATACTCAAAAAAGCAAGTCATATATATCTTGACATTACTTTTATAAGCTTGTATTTACAAAAATGCAATACAGAGAGCATACCAATAGCTCAAACAAGCTCTTAATTAATAAGTGCGGTATGAAAAAATATTTAACATCTTTATCCAGAACACTCTCATCTCCAGTCCAACTGATTTTGAGCTTATGGCTCACATCAATAAAGAACTACAAATATAATTAAATATATATGCAATATATAAAATATACATGTAAATCATTTAATAAATGGGAACTCCCTTTTATAAATTAAGTTACAACAACAGCCAGATAATACAATTTTACAACAATCAAATTTTAATTTTAGAATTAACTATAATTAATTTTGTTTAAAACAAAATGAAATTTACTTAAATATTTATTATAATAATGTACATATTTGTTCAATCAGTGAGTATGTAATATACGTATATGCATCCATAAACACACATTTATTTATAAAGATGTTGAATGTTGTTTTATTTATGTTTAATGAATTTAAATTTAATTTCTCTCTGATTTTTTTTTTCATATTTGTCTGCTCAATTTTTTTATCTCATCTATTATTATGCTTACCCATGCTTGTGTTAAACTTATCATGAAATAAGTATATCAGTAAATATCCTCAATCTGTAATATCTTAAGCAAAATGTAAATATATTTATATGCAGACAAAATATTGATAAACCAATTCCAAAACATAGGCCATAACATCATTTTTCATATGTAGGGCTAAAGTAATGTTTTAATTTCAACTTAAAATACTTTAGCTTTATGAATTTTTTAAATCGTTCTTGACTGCTTAATTCTTCTACCTCATATAAAATACCATAGCTCTATATTTTTTTTCACTCATTCTTCACTTCTTAATTTTTCTACTTCATTTATTATGTTTACCAGTTCTTGCTTTACAGCTACTATAAAATATCTTCATCAGAATATATCCACAATCTATAGAATCTAAAGCAATGTGTAAATATATTTATATGTAATCTAAATATTAATGAAACAAGTACAAAATATACACTATAACTTAAAAATACCTTAAGTTATTAATGTTTAAATGTCATTCTTGGGTTAAAGCTTTTTATATTTTTTTCAGTCCAATGGATTTTTAAAGAATATTTTCAGGGCATTTAATATACACCATATTATCATAAAGAAGAATCTTGTGATGTCTTAATTAATTCATCTACCTATATCATTCATGATCTTTTATAAAGTGTGAGTTACTATAGGACATATTCCTCTCAAGTCTTGTTTCTTTCACTTTTATAAATAAAATGAAGTGCAGAATATTTATCTTATCATTATATTTTTCAAACTGTAGAGTGATAAGAGGTTTTATATTTTTCTATTTATTTTATCTTCTTGTTAAGAATTAGTGAAAAAATCCTTTTCATGTTCAATATTTAATCATTATCTGTTGGTCAAGAAAACATTCTAAGCCTAACGGAAATCTAATTCAGCTTTGACTAGAAGTTATACGTATTACAAAAAATATGATACTTCTCTCTCTCTCTCTCTGTCTTTATTTATTTATCTAACCATTTATATATCTGTCTGTTTGTCTACTACTAACCAATGTATATACATATCTATTTATTTTGTTTTACAAACAATTATACTTTTTTTAAAAACAATGTAACATTAATTACTAGTAAGTCATATGGTGTATAATAGAACCTTTCAATCAGTGGTAAAAATTTTATATAAAGTTTCTACTCTTTTTTACATCACTATATCAACGTTCATCTAAAAAATCATAAGTAAATGTAACATCTGGAAAATAAATAAAAATAAAATTGTATTTACTCCTAAATAAAAATGTATAATAAAAATTATAAATATCTAGAAAATCTGAATGCATATATATAATAAAATATATTCGCATTCTGGATTCAAAACTTTCCGTTAATTAATAAGGTCAGTATCGATTTGTATATATGGGCATTTAATTAAAGCTTTAAGTAAGTCAATATAATCTTTTTTTCTGCCACCATTTATTGAGGAGCACAGTGAGTATATAAAATAAAATAAAAAATATCAAAATTGTTTTTCGAATAATTGACAAATATATCTTTTTTAAAATAAAAAATACCATTAAAATTTATTCAGAAATTTAGCATTTTATAAAGAAAAAAAACATATTGAGGTTTAGCTAAACAAATAAAAGAGAAAAAGAAACATTATCTGGAAACTGAATTTTTAAAGTCTTATGAACAAAAAAAAAAAACAAGAAAGATTCTATAATATATATATATATATTAAATTTATTCTAATAGAATTAAATTTAATCAGAAATTGATACATACATTTTTATTTAAAAAAAAAAAAAACGTACAAAGGAAATAATAAGAAAAAAAATATTTTAAAACATTTTGCTTTAACATTGTGATGTTTTAATATTTAATTTGTAAGCAGAAGTGAAGTTTAAAATTTACAAAGGAATTGATATTTATTTTTGAATAATACATTTTTTAATTTATGATTTTGGATTTTTTTTTCTCTGTTTTTTTAAGAATAACTTTTTTTGGCGTTTGTTTCCATGATAATTATATTTTTAAAAAAATATAAAATATATTTGTTTTTGTATTTTACATCTAAAACAGTTATTTTAAAAAGATTGTGGTGTTTATAACTGAAAATATATAAAAGAGATAGAAAAATGAAGAGAAAGAAAGAAGTAAATATTTTTAAAAAAGTTTAGTTAACTAAATTTTTGAGTAAAACTACGGTAAGAAAAAAATAATTTATTATTAATATGTTCTGGACATCAATTATTTCCATGTAAAGTTTTAATGCAGTCTCATATAAAAGGAATAAAAATGGCAGTTGTCAATTGTAACTCTCTCTCTATATATATATATTTATTGCGGATTTATTCGTGTGATCAAGTCGAAACGTCGGAATATCAATATTTAAAATTTTTTAACACGGATGAACTCGCAAAATATGTTATATATATATATAATCATAAGTGATGATTTTATGTAATGGAAATTGAAACAAAGGATGCGGCTCACAAAAAAATCCCAGGTGTAAATCTATTAATAAGGGATGAAAATTACTATCTGGCCATAATTAAGAAGAAACATTACCAACTATTATTTAAAATCTCTCAGAAACAAATAAAGAAGACAGTATTCTGAAAATGTATTAATAATTATTTATTTAACAATAAACTTGCTTTGACCGAATTATAAAATATAGAGTGTATCTTAAATGTATGTTAAATAATAAAAAAAAACAATAGGTTTTATGAAAAAGTAATTTTGAACTTATTTAATGAGGGAAAATAGAATGTAAATTTGTTCTTATAGACAAACTTTATTTTGAATATTTTTGACAACCCTATTTTAAGATTCTAATATATATGATTTTATAATTAAGCATGGTTAAAATAAAAAAAATAATTTCACAAAAATATAATATTTATATTAAAATAACTGTACTTTTTTGACTTTATATTTATGATTGAGCAAATATAGTAACCACTATCATTGATTGGTTAGTTAGCAAATAATATAATCAAAATTAAATCCAAAAGTCCCTCATATTGACACTTAAAAGAAAATGTATATGTATAAAGGAGTTAAAGATGTATTCCAAAGCATATTTTTTAACCAATGCTTATATAAAAATATGTATGTTTGTATTTTGTTCTTATTATTATTAGGAAAAAGCACCATCAAATTGTATAGACAATTAAAAGTATACCACACATAAAATAAATATTTTATAAAGAAATACAGAATAGAACAATAAATTCAACACTATCCCACAGAATATTTTAAAAGTAAGTAATTACATTTAAGATCACAATTTATATAAGATGTAGAGTAAATTGTTTTTGTATTTTGTGTGTGCATGCATGAAAGATTATGTGTTTAGATTTAGTCAATTTATAAATGTAAAGCTAGCAAAATTGATGTAGTTCATTTAATTTAAAAAAGATTTGTATTTCCTGGTGTAATTTAATTAAATTGATGTTTTAATTTAATTTAATAAATATCTGAGAACTTTGGCATATTTTATAGGTTATTTGTTTTAAATAAATGATTGTAAGATTATTTTAAACCAGAACAAAATGAAGTGACTGAAAAGTTTGAACTTATTATTATTATTATCTTGATTTTTGAACTGTGTCTGGAAAAAATTGCTATATTAATTTAAAATTCAGACAACATCTATGATATGCTTTCTTTGTAACCTTGACAATTCTTTTAAATTTTTCCATAAAAATAAGAACACATTAAAGCATAATGTAAAATATGAATTAATTCCAACATCACCCCATTGAATGATAAAAATAATGGGCTTGGAAAAAACAGTTAGTCATTATAAACTTTTAGTGAATTCAAAATCTAGGCAAGTTAGAACTTTAAAATGACCATTTTGTCTTCCGTCATCATCTTGGTTGTGTAGATCAACTCACCCTAGGAATTTTGCTACAACTTGAAAAAATGTATTTTCTTCTCAAACTGAAAAAGGATAAACAACAACAAATAAACAAGAAATTATTACTGATTATTATATCAAGATAATTTCATTTATTGCAGTCAACTGTTAATTGAAATTTAATAAAATGACTCATGTGATACATCTAGTAAATTCAATAAAATAGATGGTCTTTTTATTCTAAATTAATGGCGAAATAGCTGATATCATTATAAAATATGTCTAATAACTTTAGTCAATTCATTTATAACCTTATTTAAAAGGATAAAGAACTTTTCTCTTCACTGAAGAAAGTGTAAAGGTGTTGACTCAATATTAAAGATTATCTCATTAAGGATTATTGAAAGAAAAACATTCAATAATAAATTTCAACTCAAATATACAGTCCTAAACTTTATAGTTTAGTGAAATGTTGAATTTTAATTAAAATCACTGGAATCAATATGTTTATGGATTATAATCTATTTCTTGGTCATATAAAATATAAAATGCCTTGACTTCTATAGCAATATAAATTAAATATCAATAAGCTAATGGATCAATAAAATAGTCCAAATCAAAGAAGTGATGAATGTCAATGATTTGTATATAATAAAGTTATAGTCTTTTTCAAAAAGATGAAATTGCCTCTCCTTCATATTAAAAACTATGATTCACCTACAGTGCTTGCAAAAATGGATTATAAATGCAACATATTAAAATATTATAAAAATCTAATTTATCAGAAACCCTAAAATGGATTAATATCTTAAATATAATCCACATTGGATTAATACATGTACTTAATGACGTGTTATTAATCTTTATATTAAGTTACAATAAGGATTAAATTTACATTGTAATATTATGCAAGTTTAAATATTTCCATGGGTACATTTTAATCATTTCTAATTGTTGGAGTATAAACCAATGAATTATTTAGTGAATATTATTATAATTTCTTTTTGTTTAGAAGTAATATTATCAGTGTAATAAAAAATAGTAAAGCTCTCCAGATATTATTATTATACAAATGTACAAGGAACAATTTTATACATTTTATTATTTATGATATTGAATATGATTAAGTATATGGTTTATATTGTGACTAGGTTGTATTAGTTTTTAAACTTATGTAAAATTTGTTATATTAAATTTATTCTATGTTTTACTGGTACTTAATTTTCAACTCAAATTTAGAAGGAGTTAATCATTCTTAATTAGGTAATTAGGTCTACAAAGAATGTTTTATGCATAGTTCCTATATATTTATATTAATTATTAAAATGCTATTCTATGCATCTAAGCATCCTAATAATATGAACTATATTTTGTTAGTAGAGTTTTACTCCTAATGGATTATTATACCTATAAAAATATAGAAGTTTAACAAATGAACCCAGTAAAGTATATTAAGATATTATAAATATAATATATATTTTAAATTTTATTTAAGAGTGATAAGCAAAAAGTTTACTTGTTTTAAAAGGAGTGCAAATATAGCCAGTATTATTAAGTGAAATGTATTAGTTATTGGGAATAAAGTAATTAACTAAGGCATAAAACATTTATTATTATGCTGTTTATTAATATCATCCAGGATTTAAATGAGGATTTGTTTAAACATTATGCAATCCACTCCAATACATTGTTACTGTTTTTGCAATGCTGTATGTTTGCATACTTTCATATACCAAGATTACATTAGACATAGAGAACAAATATTAGTATTCATTGGTAGATTTATAAAAAATTTATAATTAATTACATTTATTACTATTTCTTTATAATTTATTTTATATTTTATAATAAAGCAATTGATGATTTAATACTTCTACTTTGTCATTAATGAACAAAAAATATTATCATTGCATATTTAAAAAAACAAAGGACATACTTTAAGATATTAGATTACCCATAAATCTACTTTGATTGGATACAGCATTATTATTACTGTTTCTATCTGACCTTCAAAGGTATAGGATAAGATGATATATTTAAAATTCCCTTTCACGTTAATCACACCCTAAATTAATGAATAAATTTTACATCTGAACATTTATTTATTTGTATTTTATGTAAATGATTACAATTGATTTGTAACCCCAAGATAAATCATTAGTTAACATTATTTATAAAATTGCTAGCATTAAATTAAACACAGATTAATTTATATTAAATTAGTTCTTTGAGTAAGAAATATTATAGTAGAAAGATTTAATTAAAACATATTAAGAGTAGAAGCACACATATACAGAACTATCCTGAGAAATGTATTTATATCAGATTTTATATATTATTAAATATGAAATAGTATTAACATTTGTTTTATGTTGAAATAGAACATATCTCCATTGCAAGGTGTTCTGGTAAATACACATCCACATAGAATATTTATTTGTCACAACTGTTTTTTTTTTTTTTGCTCTTGTTTATCACAAAATCTTGAGCATCTCCTTTATAGATAGAAATTAGTTTTTAAAAGTGTGCCCTGCAAGATTTTTTGGTCATTATATATATATATATATATATATATATATATATATATATATATATATATATATATATATATATATATATATATGGTATTTATAGCAGATAATATCTTAAGAAAGTTAGGTTCATATAAGTAGAGTTAAACATAGGTATCTTAACTCACTTTATATTCATGAATTGAATACAGGTCATAGAATATTGTTTGACAATGCTTCGGTTATTTTTTATGAAAAGAATGAGTAAAAAGAAGAATAAAGGAGACTTTGATGATAAAATCTCTTGATTCTGAGGCTATCAATCTTATGAAGACTTCTTTTGATATTAAGGGAAGGTGGAGTTTGAAATGAATTATGGGAAGGTTTGTTTGTTTGTATATATATATGTTTTCCTTTAGGTTGATTTTCACTTGAGAAGGTCTATTTGTAGTAGATGAAACCATGGTTGTGAGATCGGAAGATTTTGAATTTAATCTAGTACTGTATTGTTTTATGGTTTTGAATTTATATATCTATATATATATATATAACAATCTACAATATATATATATATATATATATATATATATATATGAGTTAAATTGTAGTTGTTATGATTAATAAACTATAACTTACATCTATAAGTCATTATGATATATATTAAAATTATCTGTGTTATTAAAAACTTTTTGTTATTTTTATTTTATATTTAAGAATATATAATAAATAAACTGAAGCAGAAATGGCTGAAAAAATGTGGAGGAAAGTTCTAAATGCTTTATACATTAGAGCTGAGGTGGGAAACTGCTGGCCCACAGTCCATATCCGGCCTGTAACGATGTTGAATTTGGTCCACTACATAAATGCCTAAATATAAAAAATCCATACCTTACTACACTCGCTGTAAACCGCAATTTCTAGGCTTACCACTCACATGTTCATATAGCATTAACTTTATCCTAATGCTATGAGAAATAAAAAAAATATAATTATAAAAATGAAAAATTTATCATAACTTGCATAAATTTAATTATAACTTCTAAACTATCAATTTTGTATTACTAAATATAAAAATATGGTGCAAATAACATTATTTTCTACACCACATCAGAGTATAATTTCTAATTATTATTGTAGCATTAATCGAAGAAGTTCCTTTGGGTTTAACTTTTTATTGAAAAAAAATAATATTCATTATGTTTTTTTAAATAAGTTTATGTCCTTTTTAATTATTGCAATTTTTAATTTAATATAATTTATAGCCTATAAAATGAACCAATTAAAAAAAAAATGATGCCGATTACTGTATTTTTAAAGATAATTGGACATTCAAATGTTTATTTGCAAATATAGACGATAAAGCTGTTTGTAACGAAACTATTTTCGTTTTTAAAGAATATAATCTAAAAAGGTATTTTTTCAACAAAACATTTTGTAAAATATAAACTATGTATAATCGATTCCTATTTAAGTCATTAAATATTGTATTTACTTTTTTTAATAATACATTGCTAATTTGCTAATTCAAATAAAATAACTTTTTTTAGGTTCTGATTTTTTTTTGCTAAATCGTTCAATCTATTCCGGCCCCGTTATGATACAAAAAATTTATTCGGCTTGCTAATGAAAAAAATTGTCCACCTCTGCGTTAGAGCATGTGAGAAAATTATAAGAAACAATCTCACACCATTTGATAAAAAGATAAATACTGCCTTTTCAAAAAAAAAAATGTAACCATAGTATGAATGAAAATTGTTCCATGTACAAACAGCCTGTAAAATGATTTAGTTGACCCATAAATGCTAGGGAATACAGCCAAATAATAAATAGATGTAGTTTAATCTGTTACATGTAACAAAACAATTACAAAATTACCACCCAACGTAATTATTTAAAAGTATGAATATAAAAATATAATTTATTTAATATTTTATATTATATACTGTCGTTTAAAAATGAAAAGCATTAATAATCTACTCCAAGAAAAATGTACAAATATTTTTTTTAAAAGCATAAAAAAAATGTTGGCACTTTAAAGAATAAAAAATTTCTTTAATGTTAATAAATTGAAATGTTGTAATCTCAAGTAACAGTGTTGGAAATATTTCTTTTTTTTGATCAACATGAAAAAAAAATGTTTAATTTTTTGAAAGCTTTCTTACTCTAATTTTTATACACTATATACACGCAAATAAAAAAAAAGTCTCTAATAAAAACTATAATACTTTTAAAATCATAAAACGTCTTAAGCAAAAAGTATAAATAAACTATAATAATAATAATAATAATAATAATAATAATAATAATAATAATAATAATAATAATAATAATAATAATAATAATAATAATAATAATAATAATAATAATAATAATAATAATAATAATAATAATAATAATAATAATAATAATAATAATAATAATAATAATAATAATAATAATAATAATAATAATAATAATAATAATAATAATAATAATAATAATAATAATAATAATGAGAAAAAGTTATATAATTGTCCAAATTATTTTTATTTAATGTTTACAAATTAATTAACTCTTTAACTTAATTATTTCTTTGATATCAGATTAAGATTATTGATTGTTATTGATATTGTGATTGTCTAAGTTTGTCTGATTTTAATAATTATATATATATAGAAGATTAATTAAAGTCATTAAGATTGTTTTTTTTTTACTGATAAATGTGGATATTACCTTTTCCTTTCATTTGTATTTGCAATTTTATTTAGGAAAACGTCTTTAACGTCTGCTACCAAAAAGGTTTTAATACTTTCTTCTTATGAAGTAGTTACTTCTTATTAGACGCAGCTGAGTAACCTTTCAGTGTCACCAAAAGGGCATTCAGCTGTGTCTAATAAGAAATAACTATTTCATATAAAGAAAATATGAAAATCTTTTTGGTCACAGACATTAATAACATTTTGCTAAATAAAATTATTAAATGTGTATATAAATGAACAAAATAGTAACTAAATTTTTACAAAATGTGATAAAGAATTTTGATGCTCTAATTTAAATAAAAAAAACTCTTAAATAGGCTCCACACGTGTTCTATGTCAGCCAATAACATTCACTATAGCAATTACATTCATTCTCACACGTCATAATTTAGTGATAAAATGAGTGCATTGTATGATTTATCTATTCTAGAAGCACATATTAAAGCAGACTTTCCTGCAATTCACTTTGGAAATCTCGAAGTTGTTATATTAGTCACCTATTAAGAATTACATGTTCAATAATTATTTTTAATGTAAAATAATTTAGACATTTGTTCATAGAATTTATTTTAAAATTAAATTTGAAAGTTAAAAACTCTGGATATTTGAAAGTAAATTATATAAGAGCTTCATATCTTAGAAATGTGAAAAATTGAAAAGCAATGAAAGTTAGTATTGGTTGACAAGATAATATATAAACATAATAAAATTGGATTTACATATTTTGCATCATTAGTAATTAATAACAAATACTTATTTAATAAGTTGAAGTAATGTTTCATCAGTGCAGAATAGTCAATTTTATAATGAGCCATCTTTATAGAAATCTAGAAATTACAGTGTATATCATGCATGGATGTGCTATATCATTCTGAAATAATGTTCTGTTGTTTTAAACAAGATATGAAATGTGGTAATTTAACTTATAATTTTTGGAATATCAAATTTTTATATAAAGTATATATTTAAAAAAAACAACTTTTATTATAAAAAAAATGCACACACATTTTTATTGGAATTTATGATTATTAAAATAAACATGTAGATCAATTAACTATATACAATTTTAAATGTTATACATTTGTATTTTATTAATTATGCTGTTTTTATGACAATATTTAATCAGGCCAGGAGTCAAGAAATTAAATTTGAATTTTTCCTCCTCTACTGAGAAATTTTGTGAACCTTTTTTTTACAGTGTTAAAATTCACATGTTAGGATATTCAAATAAATGGGTATTCAAAGTTTCTTAAAGTCTTTGTGATCGGTGCCTATTATATATTTGGCAATCAAATACTTTGTGAGATTACTTCAAGAAAATATTAACATAACCTAAAAACTTGATATTCTGTAAAATGTATAATTAACATTGTATAGTAAATATATGAGAATTATTGGAAATCAAAATATGCATTATTACATAATTATTTTTTACAGATGTGTTTTATTTTTAAATATTTAATGGAGATCTTTTTCTGAGAAACATTATTATGGAGATTACAATTGTGTGAAATTCAATGGCCTAGAAAATGCTGTCACTAAACATTGGAATAACATTTAGTGGTATTGTAAGAATTACTAAAAAAAATGTAATGATTTAAAGTATAATTTTATTGATTTACTAATTACTGAAAATAATTTGTTCAAATTTTTAAAATAAACATCAAAGAAGATTTCATTCATTTTGCAAATTGAATCTGCTCCACATGAAATTTCATGAAAAGACAGTGCTTTATTTTGATTAAATCTAATTTTAAAATAATTCTGAAAATCAAATGTGAGTTTTTACAATTTATTTGATTTCTCAACACAAATATCTATCAAATGAGGCCAAATTTATTATATTCTGATAAATAATAATGTTTTAATATTAAAGCAAAAGTTGAAAGCTTAAAGTAAGTGAGAACAAAGAAATATGTCAGAATATAGAAGGGTTAAAACATTATTTAAATGCAACTGCCTTTAAATTATAAAACAATAATTATTGTTGTTTTACCATTTTTATTACATTTTAAAATATTAGTTTGTCAAACAAATTGTTCAAATAATTATATATACATTTTTATATAATTTTTATGTGTACATATATGTATGTGAATATGAGTAAATCGACACAACTAAGCATTATATTTTATTTTTTTGTCATTATAAATTTCAATATTAACTATATATTCATTTTATCAGCTGAGTGACTCTAAATGTATGTACAAAAGTTTGGGCCAGAGATAGTAATTTAAAAAAACTGAAGGATTCCCATTTTTAAAAATATTAAGAATGTCTGGTACATATATTTATAAGTCTTTTAATTTATTAGTGTATCATATATTTAGAATATCAATAAATATTTTAATTTTAGAAGGTATATGTCCAAATGTAGAATTTATGAATATATTTTTAAAAATTAACTTTAAAAATGTTTATATTCTTTTTTGTTATTTAATGTTCTTTATATTTTTGCTATTAACTGAAAGGAGACCCTTTGATTCCTAAAATAAAATAAAGATTGTTAATAATGAATTATAAATTAATAACTATTAAAACCTTGATAAAATTATTAATGCAAAATTATGGATTTAAATAATCAGAAAAATTAAAAATGGATGGAATACTTTTGTTAGAAATAACTTAATATTAAAAGAGAATATACCTATGTGTTTGATAAATAAGGTATTTAAAAGATTTTTTGATGACTTTTTAATTATGAATCTGTGACTTTGACATTTATAGAGACTTCAGACCATTTACTGAAGTGATAAAGAAGTGTATATTAAAAATAAAAAGGAGGAAATAAAAATAAATTATATGAATTAGAAAACCAAAAAACTTCATTGAAATTATTAAAAAAATAAGAGACTGCAATGGCACTGGATTGGACATATTGCTAGAGAAGATGATAACAGATCAACAATTTATGTTTTTAATTAGATCCCCAAGAGATTCAAAATGCTATAAAAAGGTCATATAAAATAAAAGTTACCTAGTTGAGATGTGGAGATTTGAAAAATTGGATTTAAAGTAGAAAAACATTTATCGTTTATTGAATCAATAATAGTTAATAATGATAAAACAAAATTATATATATATATATATATATATATATATAAAATTAATTATATATATATATATATATATATATATAAGAATTATTTGTATGGGCACATTAGAATTTATTGTTGAGTTTTGTAGAGAAACTCAATTTATGAAATGTGTTATTGTAAAATTAAAACTATATTATTAATGAATATATGGAGTAAAAAAGTTTGTATGATTATAAAAAAATATTTTTATGCACTATTGTTTAAGAAAACTTTTGAATGAATTTAAGTAATTAAACCATTTTTGCTGTAGTTAAGATAGTGTAAAAATGTAAATCAACATTGATTAAGCTTAATATTTATTAGGATTTAAAACAAAAAAGAAGTGTCACTTAAGATTTTTTTAATGACAAGCTAAATTTGTGATGAAATAAATTTTATTGTTAAAAATTCATAAATATTTCAAATATTATTTTATGCAGTTGCGGATTAGTGAAATAAATATGTAGATTTAAAATTGGTGTTTTTTTTAAATTTTTTAATTTTAATAATTAACTTCCATAACATTTTGAAGATTTACATTTCAAAATAAAAAAAATGAAATATTGCTATAATTAAACTGTTTTTGCACATGCTATTTATTAACTAAATGTGATACACCTGGGTCTCATTTTATGCGGTAGATAGGTTTCTCAGAAAATGTGCACAAAAGAAATCACACAAAAATAGACCTAACTTACCTTGAAAAATGGGGGATATGTTCCAGTAATTTTCAGAAATCATATAAAAGCAAAGTAACAAGGAAAAATTACTTTAAAATTAGTGTTAAAAAAATAAAGAAATAAAGTATGACTAATAAAAAATTTCAAATATTTGAAAAAAATTAATAAAAGACAAACTTTTTTTATTAACTACAGTATTTAATTTTACATTTTTTCATACATATTGTAATCATTACTACTATTTGACAATATGCATTTGTTTGTGAACTGATAAGAAATCATATTTGTGATGTGATATACATACAACTAGTGCTACTTTCAGTCTTGTGCTGTGTTAATGGTTTTCTGTTTCTATATTAAAAAAATGAGATCGCAATCAAAACAAAAAGATTTTACATTATCAATAGAAAGATTATTTTCAGTTTAAAAATCAATAAAAGCTTTGTTATTTATTTTAACAATCTAAAAAAATATTTCTGTTATATTTAACAAAATATGTTTTAAAAGTTTAAATTTTTTGAATATTTATTATGATATTTTTATATGTAAGTATAATCTATTATTATTATTTACTCATGAGTATAAGTAGATGATTTACATAGAAGCTAAGATTTTAAATAAAGCTTCAGACCATATTCATGTTAGCTGTTAATATAACTTTATATTTTTGGGAAAAAAGTATTTCAAATCAAAATAAGTTATTAATAATTTAAATTTCTTGATATCTAATAAACATAGTGAAATATGAAAGATATTAAGAAGAAATATGAATTGCATAACTTCAAAATTGCATTAAAATCATCCACATAAAATGAGACCCAGGTGTATTAAGAAAAAAATGACTGAAAGAAAAATCCTTAAATAAACAAATCAATATATTTCCCAACAATTAATAGCATTATTTTTCATTTTAAACAAATAAAGATTATCATAGGAGAAGTCAAAAAATAGAAGTGTGTTTTTAATGTTATTAATTAAAGTCATGATTGTATTAATTAAAAACCTGTTGCAGTTAGAATTGAGTCAGTTAAAACTAAAATTCAATTCCCACTTAACATACATAATTTTATCTAAACATGCATGAATTAGTGCAACATTTTACTTGTAACTTGGATGAAATTATTCATCACTATTATAAATTATAATTTTCCAATTTGCTAACCTTAATTTAATCATTATTGCTGTTTGGAAATGTAATAACTAATGGAAGAATAGATATGAATTTGTAAAAATATCTTGTAATATTTCAAATGTCTGTCCTACCTGAAGAAATGTGTCATGAACTAATAGCCTATCTACCAATATAAGGAATATAGAGAATTGAAAATCAGCAAATATATTAATATAAAATGTTGCCATAAAAACAAATAACCCACAGAGAACAATTCACTAAAACTAATAATATAGAAATACAGTTGTGAAAATACACACATTCAGATAAGAACTTTCATACTAGGAAAAGTATATTCACAAAAATACTATCAAAAGTATGTTTATCAAAATTAGAGCATTCACAGTAAACAAAAATAAAGAAATCATAAAAATTGAAGTTACTGATAAAATTTTCATACATATTATATATTATAATCTATTCAGAAATTATAGTTAACTAAAAAATTTCAAAAAGCTTGTGTTTAATTTAGACTGGATAAATTAATGTGAAATTTTTCATCATCAACATCATATTATTATTATTTTATCCTTATAAGATTTTATAATATTTTATTTTAATTTTTGTAATATTTAATTATATTATATTTAGTTATGAAATGCTAAACCATGTAAATTTTATTTTAAAAAATTGTTTAAATATTTTCTATATATTTGAAAAATGATTTCAGGTTGCTGGGGCATATATTTTTGAAAATGTAATGTGTAGCCGATAAAATAAAGCATTAAACCCAACCAGAGATATATGAACATAAGTGCAGTGGATGAAAATAATTGATGTACTTATAGATCTACATAATTTATTATCATAATTTAATACATTTGAATGCAATTATGATTTTGTATATACTTTAATTTTTTTTTGTCATTTTCGTTTCTACTTATTTCATTAAATTGTTATTTTAAAATTATATAGCATTATATATAATTATTCTTTATGCATTTTACAAGCTGATCTCATGGTTTCCTTATACATGCAATTGTAAATCAAATAATTTATATAAAAGAAGTTAAAGTGTTTTCAAATTATCTAGAGAACTATTAGGATTTTCTAAACAATAAGAATAGGCAAATTAGTTCCCTGAGTGCAGAAAGTAGAACAAGAAGATATAAAAACATTTTTAGTTTGAAACCACTAAAACTGATTTATGCTATTGATATTATTTTATGCTCAGTCCAGATAAATAAGTAAAACTGATTATTGCTGGGAAGTAAACCCAGTTTATAAGTATTACTTCAATGTGATCATACATTAAATAATCAACCGAAACAAAGAAAGTGATGTCCTCATTTAATTTTGACATATTATGCATCATTATTGTACTATGATTGCTTTTTGCATTTTTAAGCCTATCTACGATCTTATATTATAGTTTGCAGTGATTTGCTGCTTCTCTTTTCTCTGCTGCAGTAATTTTAACTTTTTTTTTCTAAAAAAAAAGAGAATGTCAGCATTATATGGACCTTTATATGCATTTGACAACACCCTATTGTTATGATAGAGCTATGAAAGAAGTATCTATTTTCTCATTGGTTGAGTGTTTTAGCCTGATGATAAATTACTGATTATTGTAGATTTGTAAAGAAAAAAAATGTAATTGGTTTACAAAATAAAGATTATAATAGAATCTTTTTTGTAAAAGACTTTCATATTACCTTGGATTATAGTTATGCCTTTATTATATTTCTATTTTCAAAAACCAAAAAACTATGTTACTAATAGAAAATTATCTTTGAAGACAGGTCTTAGAAAGTTTTTTACAACAATCAGGAAACAGTTTCTATTGGCAAAAAGAAATTGCATTTGTCAAAATGATAAATGAAATATTCTTTAAAATTTTAATAACAATAAAAAAATTATTAACTTTTAGATGTTTTTTTTTTCTTTGAGAATATTCTAAATATATCCTTTATTAATAAGATAATATTCAAATTTCCAATATTTTATTCTTCTAACTTTTGAATAGGTAAATTACATTTATCTGTGGCATGTTCTTTGCTATAGGTAAGAACTTCATTTAGATATTTATTTTAGTATTTGACAAAAAATGAATGTTTAAAATTGGAATCACTAGAAAGCTTACATTTATAACTTATACTATAAAAATTAGTTAAAAATTAGAATAAAAAGATATATTGTAAAATTAAATTGTTGAAACATGGAATAGTATTTAATGAAACATTTGAAGTTCTATTCAAAAGAGACAGGAGGAGTTCTTAGCTAAAACATTAATGATGACTATATCAGGATGTGCAATACAACTTATTATCTAGGTTCAGATTCATGTTGTAGCACCCTAATGGCATATATAAAACCTTGAATGTTACAAATTTTAATGAGATAATACTAGATGTCACTTCAGTCAGGTGATATATCTTGAAATAAGCATTTGAGAGGAGTTGATTGATGATGTGATATCAAAAATTGATAAATGTATGTTGTATATAAATTTATTGACTGTTTTAAACATTGTTTGATGAGTAACTTATCTATGTATATGCAAATAAAGCATTAGCACATTCATTTTAATATAGATTGTAGATGTAGGTTAGTGATATAAGTTTATATGGTACAAATATTGTTTAGCTTTAAATAAGAAGTACTATTATCTAAATCCTTTACTTAAAATAGTCTAGTTAAATATATTAGAAGCTGTAGTTTAAATCTGGTGGGGTGATTAGCATAACCTAATAAACTTGATATATTTTAATGATGTACCAATATTTTTGCCATGCTCAAAGAAATGTTTAATATTGCTAATATTATATATTTATTTATTTTGACTTATTGCAAGTGCATATTTTACTTACATACACATATGTTTACACGAAAGAGTGCGTGTGGATGTAAACATTTAATTAGTTAAGAGAATATTTAGAATAGAATTTTAAATGTTGCGAACTAATAATAACAAGTTAACGGTGCCTATGATATTAACTTGTTATTTTTTAAAGCTTAAAATTTATTTTCAGTTAACGTTTTATTTGAAAGACAATAGTGTTTTATGATTAAATGTAAAAAAAGGCAAAAATGTGTTATTATAAATCCAAGTTTGTTTATACAAGATAATATGTAATTTGCCATTTAAAAACATTTAATATATTTAAAACATGTAAATAATGATAATAAAATTTTATTATTTTATTTAAACTAAATAAAAATTGTTTCTTAGCATTTGGAAATTTTTTAAAATAATATTAAAAATAGGAAAGACATTTGTCAAGACATAATTTCAGAATTGGTTAATCTTGACCTCTAGATACGATGCTACAATTAAAATGTTATACATTAGTTTTCTTACAAATGTTTTTAACTTCTTCTTGGTGTCCTATTAACTATCTTATACTAGTGGATTAACAAAATAATGCTTCATAGGTAAAACTTCAGAACATGGCCATAAACCGAAACTATTAGTGAAGGATTTTCATGCTTCTTCAAAATAAATAATTTATTCCAGAAATTAATTTAAACAAAACTAGCATTCAATTTGTTTAAAACTGTCAATTCTTGTCAAGCGTTGGTGGCCGAGTGGTTGCCTTACAAGCCGTTGTCCAGGGCTTCGCTTTACAGCCAATGCTATGACAGATTAAAAAAAAAAAGTCAATTCTTAAATTTATTTGTATGACTAAATAGTAATATCACTAACCATTGGCTATCTTTAATTGATTAAATATGTATGAATTAACTGTTTTATTTATTATTTACTCATTTATCCCAGACGTGCATAATAGTATAATACACTCATTGAACATATGTATGGATAGTGAAGATATAATTAGATAAGACATTGAAGATTTAAGATGCTATTATGAAATGTTTACTTAAATTGTTTTAAAATATATTTTATATGGATTTAAATAATTTTATTTATCATTAATGGGGTTTACTTTGAATTCAGATAATGAGTGTTAAACATAATTAGATTATATGAAGTTTGAGTACAGCAAACTTTTCTTTTGCAATTTTATTGTATTGATGTCTGTGTTCACTTTGAAGTATTTCAATTCTACATCATCATTGTTGAAGCACTGCTGAGTTGGTGCCTTTTTATTTACAATTATAATATATTTAAGTAAAAAAAAATTGAACATAGGCTTTTTCAATCTAGATTTGCCCCATTCTATCTCAAGCAACTGATACACATGACCTCATATATGTGAAAAAAAAGGTGATTCCCAAAATATATATTTCATACTAGAACTCATTATTTGGTCCAGATCATAATTTTACATACATATATACAACCAGGGATCAGTTTATATTAAGATATCAATTCCTTATATATCTATTTACATATATAAGAAACAATACAATGGTGATGTAAGTTTTAAAATAAACCAAGATGGTACCCTATATTTTTGATAAATGTATAGTTTCAAAGGCCTACAATCTACTGAAAATGTGTTAGTTGTTAAATTAAAAGAACATTAATAAACTGTCTGTTACATTTTAAAAAAGGAATAAATTCTGATAAATTTTATTAAGAAACTTTATTTCAATTTTTTTTTATTACATAAGAAGTGATGAAATGCTCTTAACATTATTGTACTTTAGTTTAATTCTGTGTTTCTTTTTGTCAGGGTTTTTTTTGAGGGGGGGGGTAAATTGTCATAATGATAAAAATTTAGGATCTTCCTGTCACAGAATGTGATACAGTGAACTATTTCCAAATGTACTGCAACCTGTCCTCTCAAAAAGTGTGCACGAATGATAATGATACGATCACATGATAATGACATATATAAAGTTAAATATTGTATTTATATTTTTTTTCATTTTTCTATTAATAAGTTAATCCAAAACAAAAAAAAAAAAAAAAACTGTAAATATTATAATTAATTTTTCCACACTGATTTATTTTTTTAAAATAACAGTAATAAAAAAGAACAGGTAATTATTAAATATGTTTTCTAGCAAGCATTTTTAAATAAACATTGGGGGGGGGGGCTGCCATCTTAGTTTATTTGAAAACTCACAAGTACTGAAACATTCAGCTACAATATGTATATAAAAGTAAATAATTTCATATCATTTATATATACATAAGTTTTTTTTATAAATATTAGCAGTAACAATGGATTCAACTGGATTCTACCAACCATATTCTAGGCAAAATAAATATATGGAGTATTATACAGAACTTTGGGTATGATGTTTTAAATGTCTGCTGTTAAAGTCAGTGATAGATATTTTGCTTAATAAAGTGCAGAACGAATATATGAGGGAACATATTATTAAATAATAAGCTGGCATGAATCTATTTTTTGAATTAATATGTTTTGTTGTTTAAAAAACATACATAAGATATATTGATCTAAACAGCTTGGTAGATTTAAATTACTTTTCCCCATCTTATTTCTTAAATGTATTAAACAAAATATATGTTACAGTCTGAAAAATTTAAATTCAGTTATTTAAAACATCTTTAAATTAAAATAAACCCTTTTCTGATTTACAAACGCCTTTACAATATTTTTTATTACAATCCAAATGATTTATAGCTCATTAGTTTATAAAAAGTTTGAATACAGGAAATGATATAGCTCAAGTGCGATTTATGACTTGCAAAATTCCAGAATCTATCATTTTACCAAACCATGCAGGGCTGCAATGTCTCTGAATGACCCTCTATTAATGTGAAGATAATTGGTAGATTCAGTCAAAATATTCTTTAGTGTTAATATTTACAATTAGCAAATATATATATATATATATGGAAAACAATTTTAGCCTATATAAGTGGGCATTTAGGTTAAAGATAA
The DNA here is from genome assembly GCA_028023455.1 of Epiperipatus broadwayi. NCBI lineage: Eukaryota > Metazoa > Onychophora > Udeonychophora > Euonychophora > Peripatidae > Epiperipatus > Epiperipatus broadwayi. The sequence continues at coordinate 2,688,205 of JAQFVV010000098.1, read as the reverse complement.
GATGGCCACTCTTATCTTTATAAAAATCGCTATCTTGTGTTGTGGTTTGGAAGGTCCCTCTATCGGCAAAATATGTTTGATTATTACGAATTTTAAAGCACATTGAACACAGATTAAAGTCTGTTTAAAGTATTTACATATGCTTTCTGTGTGCTCAATGAATTAATTACTACTCTTAAAAAATAAAATTTAAGAGGTATATTTTAAATATATAACAGACAAATTATTAAGTAGCAATTTATTGTATTAAAATATATAAATCATATAAAGTTGGCCAATCGCGGGGAGACGTTGAGGTTGTATGGCTTTAACAAGATTGTTTTTTTTTTTTTTTAGATTTTAAATTTTAACTGTAAATTGCTATACAGGCGGACAGTCAGCTGGCTATAGGTATATTGTTATATACTGTCATTTTGAATATTGTACAGTTTATTTTAGTTTTTTGTTTATGTATATTGTCTGTGCCGTTTATTGAAATATTGCAAAGGTTAACGAATGACATTAACAAATAATATAGAAATGAGTATAAAAAGTTCAAATTATTAAAACTTTAAAAAGATAGATTTCGATTATATCTTTTTTTAATCATTAGTTAAATATATTAACTTTTTTTAAGTAGTACTTTTATATAGTACACTTAATAGAATTTTTTTAAAGCGCTTAAATTATAAAAGGAAAACGACCGTGTTAAAATTTATGCATGAATAAATCATGATTATAATGTAAAAAAAAAAAAAAAAACTGAAGCACGGAAAGAAAGCTCTCTTACTGGGTAATTTTTTTTAACGAACCATTTTTCAAAACTTAAAAAAAAATAACTTCATGTTTTTCTTTTTACATAAAATATTTTGCTCAAGAGACTATTAAATTTAATTATGTAAATTCTTCCTTACAAGCGGGAACAAAACAGAAAAATATACCATCCGCTTATTGCATTAGCATTCAATTCTTTCATACCTCTTTAGAGATGGATTCTATTTACTACCACTTCTTTTTTTTATCTTATTCATCTTAGCAGGCTGTGGAATATAATGACAAGTTCTATAAAAAATGGATAAAGAGTTCATTCAACATGATGTAATTAATAATTTCATTTGGACATTAGACAACTTTTTTAAAAGAAAGAAATAAAATTGGCAATTTCCCATCCATCAAAACAACACAATAGATATAATTTTACAAAAAAAAAAAAAAAATTCGTCTTGGAAACAAAAGTTTTCCATTTCTCTTCCCCGACTTATTTTTATTAATTAACATTTAAAAACAAGCTATAAATTATTTGTATGACTAATCAATATTACTTATAAAGTAGATTTTGTAGAAATTTGTTTATATATGAAGCATTAATCAATAACGTGCTATTTTCCAGAATTATAAATATTTTTTTTTCTAATATTACCCTTACGCTTAGAATATATAGAGACCCATTTACCAACTTATATTGAATTATTAACCCTCATTGGTTATGTAACAACTATCTAGATTAATTAGAACTTAAAAACAAATTATATTTACTTGGCCACATGTTAAATTCAGGGTATAGACAGGATAAGGGATTATGTTATTACCAAATCAAAAAGCATTTACTATATATTTATGTAAATCACACCACTACAACCATCATACATAAATTAATAATACTTAAATAAACCTATAAAATAAACACAGACTACCTAATTGTAGAATTGTCTAATGGTAGACTTATGTATGAGGGCTATTGTGATTTGTATACATATATGTATATATAATAAAGAATAGAAATAAAGAGATAATATCCATGTAAATAGAAATAACCTTTAAACCTTTGGTGTTATCAAAAAATTGTCACTTAGTACTAATTGACAATCTTTGAGGTAAAACCAGTTTTTTTTCATTAAACCTATAGTAGCTCATTTATTTGAGTTTTTTGTTGAGGTAAAAGAGGTCTTTTTTTACTTCAACACAAATTCTTATATGGATTTAAATCCAAAAAGCTATGTTTATATATGTGAGAATGTGAATGAGTAGTATTTTTTTGACATTCTGTAAATAATATTTTTAACTTCTCCAGAAAGTTGTATATGTCAAATTAAATATTTCTGTGGATGGTTAAAAATAAGATTTTATCTCTTTCTTCCTACAGAATGAATAAGTTTGTGCAATTAATTTATCAAGTTATAACTGAGGTATACAAATGGTTAAAACCTTGATCTCAGCCTTGTTAGAAAAGTTTGGCTTACATAATGATAGGCTCTAAAGCATATTTGGATTGTTTATGCTTTTTAAACTGTTGCTCAAGACTGAGTGTACATAAATTTATAAAAAGCAGATGACCAGAGTTTTGTTAATTTCTTCATATTACATGGGTAATCAGTACTATATAAAGATACTATTTGTTAAAGTAAAATTCAAAATTCACTATTTATTTTAATTGCATGTGATTAAAAATGAAATTCTATCTATCTCTTGCAACAGAATGAATAAGTTGTACAATTCTTTTATTAAGTTATAATTCAAGCACACAATAGGTTAAAGTTCTGATTTCATCATGATGAGCAAAGTTTGGTTTATATAACAATGATCTCTAAAGCATAAGTGAACCACTTATGCTTTTTAAACCAATGTTGAAGGATGAGTGTGAAAAAATTCATAAAAAATATTTGACTGGAGGTTTATTTTTTTCTTTATATTACATTTATAGTCAGCTCTATATAAATAGATTATTTATTACAGTAAATAAGGTCACATTTAATTTACATTGCAATTAAGATAAAGTATTTACTTCAATACACCAACACTTATAATAGTTCAATACAATGAATGCTATCAATTTGTGTGATAAAATATATTTACACTAAGTTACAGGATTGTGATATTGATTTTTGGTATTATTTTTGTACTTGATAATTTTATATTTTTCAGAAACCATTGTTAGTGAACATTTGATGGATTTTGGCTACTGATTTAATTTTCAGTTGGTTATTTGATTATATATAAATATATAATCTGTTAATAATTATGAGTTGATATGTATGTCATTCACAGATTGATTTGTATAATTATTGTAAAAGACTTTATTATTATTATTATTATTATTATTATTATTATTATTATTATTATTATTATTATTATTATTATTATTATTATTATTATTATTATTATTATTATTATTATTATTATTATTATTATTATTATTATTATTATTATTATTATTATCTTCATCATCATCATCATTATTATTATTGTTATTATTATTATTATTATTATTATTATTATTATTATTATTATTATTGTTGTTGTTGTTGTTGTTGTTGTTATGTTTCAAAAAGGAACTTTATTCAGACTAGAATAACAGGTTACATTAATACTTTCCATTTAGATGTGCTTACATTGATGTTTTGAGGATTATGTATATTGTATCTATTCAAATTATTACAAGCATTAACAGTTTGTTAGTCTCTAGATAATGGTTTTGTAAGCTGGGGTATATTTCTGCTGGCAATATTTTGTGTTTTATTATCATCTATAAATTCTTGCATTTTATGTTGTTGATATTATTATCTGCATTATTCATATATATGTTTTTTCTTTTTATAATCCTATATGTAATACTTAATGAATTTATGTGAAAATAAAAAAAAAAGTATGTGGTGTTTCTTGAATTTAAATTCAGAGATAAATAAGTTAATAAACTCACCACATAATCTGATGAATATTGGTAAGCTTCCCATTTTTGTTATAATATATATATATATATATATATATATATATATATATATATATATATATATATATATATATATATATATATATATCATATAAATCCACCACGCTACTCATACACAGTACCCGTTATTATTTCATGGTTTGTGACATTTATATACGGAAACTTTACATATTTATTTATAAACTATAGAATATATAACTAATTTATATTATAACTTAAAATAGACAAAATCCCACTGCGGGCGAACAGTAGTTTGAATTACCGTACATAAAAACACCTGAAACGAAGATCGGTTCTCCGATCTGTCTGTTTCAATATATATATATATATATAATTAGAAACCAACCAACCCTTAGACAATCCCAATGCAGATAACAATCAAGAATGTCAAACTGTTGTCAAGGAAATCTTGTTTTAGCAATAGAGGTGGAATTCCATCTCTATTAGTGGTCCCATATAATTATATAGACACTAAAGATTGCAATTTGACCACAGAAATTCAAAATATTGATAAAGAGAAGTTTAAATAAATCTCTTTAAACAGGTAGGTATAACCTGTTCTAAATGCAGACTAATAAATAGTCAATTATGACATTACACATTGCAATTATAATTTTCAAATTGTACTCAAGGTATTGCTTAAATAATAAGTATGATAATGCTCAAGGCTAAATGAGTTTATAAATAAACATTAAAACATATAGTAATAATATCTGCAGCATCAAGAATGGCTAGAGTGGGCCTTAAACATTTGCCCTAGTCATTTTCTTTAAACCCTCTATGTGAAATTAAATGATTTTTTTCAGTTATCTTCAATTTTCTTTTTGTAGCCTTTTAATTCTTAAGTATAGTTTTATCAGCTATGCCTTTGTAAAACAAATTTTTATCTAAAAATCATTTTAGGTTATGCATTTATTGATTCTCAGTACAGTGTACTAAATATAAAAATAAAATATTTGTGATCCCTTAATATACTTATAATTTCAAAATATCATCAGAAAATCTATGTTTAGTGAATCATCTGATGTCTGTTCACTTTTATATTAGATCAATATTTATGAAAAATACAAAAATAATGCTGAATTTCTCTTATAAATTTTGTGCCACAGACATATTGCATAATTTTTGCATTCAAATAAATATAAGCAATGAATTTAAATTTATGTAGATTTAAATTTTTCTATATAATATGTTTAATTTTAAGGATTTTTTTTATTTGCTGTTATAAATAGAGATAAGTATTGAGGTGACATTGTTATTCAATCTCTACTGGATAACAATCACAGATATATTCAGATGTCATAATTAATATTGATTTTAATTGACTTTAGACAAGAAAATTTAGAAATTTATTAAATAATATCAGTTAAAGATAATGTCTCTACATTTTGAGATATTTATTTGTCTGAGTTCTTAACAGAAATATAAGTTGAGTTTTCTTGAAGACAAAATGAATATATGTGTAAATGATTTTTTTTTAAAAAATTGATATTTAAAATCATGAGAAACAAAAGTAAAATATGATATTTATTCCAAGAAGGCTGTAAAATTACAAACAAGCCAATAGTGATACCTGAAGACAGAGCATGCTTAGAATCTCCTGATTTTGGACCAACACTGCCAATTTAATTATTATCTCTTTATTTTTAGATAATTATAACTGAAGATAACTTTTAAATTATGGGTGAATTTGTGATGAAATTGTCTAATATTAAATAGAGCATTGGTGGACTTTCTAGAGTTAGAATAAAAGGTATAGAGATGATTTACAAATTTGAACATTTACTCTACTATAAGCCCAAATATTGTTAATACAAATGGAATGGGATTTATTATAAATAAAAGATGGCAACATTGTTAAGATTGTTGTAATATCAAATCAAGCATTAAGATTAATTATTCAAATTAATGGAAGATAATAAATGCAAATAATTTAAGATTTTGCCTAAAAAATTTTTAATCTAATAAAGAAGTAGATTTTCATATAAAAGTTCAAAACTCTTTTGGTCTGAATAAAGAATATTTTAATATTATTATGAGAAAATATAATGTGAAAACTAATTATCAGTTGGAAAATGACTATGAAGTGAGTAAATTTGAATATGGTAATAAAAATTAAAAAGGATTCAAGCTTGTGGTATCTGCAAAAAACCAAAAATAAATATTATAAAATCTCTGGGAAAAGTAATATACAGAAATGTACATGGAGACAAATTGGATATTTTAACTAACAGAAAATATGTATTTCAAGATTGTATGTTTTTATTAGATTTGGCACTCAAAGTTATCATCATTTAGTGAGATGTGGGATATGTATTAATGCAAAACTATAGAGCTCAAAATTATTAAGTAAAATAATATCCATCATTGGTAATATTAACCTTCAAAAAGATTCTGTAGAATTTAAATTAAAATTGGCAAATTGTTTTAAAATAACAGATTTTGAAAATTGTGTAGATTTTAATTAAATCAATAGAAAGATACATGTTGTACACTTAAAAATTGCAATAAAATAGAACTTAAAAAAGCAACAATTTTTCAATAAATAATGTACTAAGACTAACAAAAGAAAAAATATAAAATTATAGAAAAACTAACCTTTAAAAGAAAGTGTATCTATAATTTTATAAAATGATATAAAAAAACTTAGTAATGATATAAGAAAGTACAATTGTGAATTAACAAGAAAATGTCTGGAAGAGAAGAAAAATCTCAAAAGTGTGAAATGTTAACTGGGTTTTGGTAGGAAAGTTGTTTCTGCAATAAGTAGAAAAGATAAAACAATTATTAAAGAAATTAATAAAACCATGTAATGTGTAGAACATTTTTCTAAAGAATTATATAAAGCAACCAAAAAATTATTCATTTACCACATATTTTGAATTACTCAGCATAGTAATTAAAGAATTAAGACAAACAATTAATTCTTATAAAGATGGGAAAATATCCATGATATGATGGATTTATAATCAACGCCGTAAAAGAAACGTGAAAAAATAAAAAATAAAAATTTAAGTTATATACCAAATGTCTAAATGATAAAGAGTAATAAGATGATTAGAAGAATGCAATAGTATTATTAATATTTATGAAAAAAGGTATTAGAAATTACATACATATTCTATCAGTGTTTTACTATTTCTATTCAAAATTTTAACCAAAATATTACAACGCATCTGTAGCAAAGTTTGGATTTTAACTAATCAAAAGAAAAAAATGAATTTTAAAATCATCATTCAAATATTGAGCAGTTCTAGACAGAACCATTGAATATTAATTGTCATTATGATATGGATTGTAGATTATGAAAAGATATTTGACTTTTTAAATATTGTCATAAAATTTAAAGTATTTAATTATCAAGTTATAATCCCAGGATTTATCATAATCTGAAGAATATTTACCAATATTCAACAACAATGAGAATTTTTATATTAATATTATAAAGATTACATTATGAATGGATATAGTAGAGTTATTCCATATCTCTAAAAGTATTCGCTACAATTTTACAAACGGTAATGCAATAAAAGATCATTTATGTCATCTAGATTTTGTACATGATATTATTGTTTTTGCAAATAATGCGTAGAAATTTCAGGAAATGTTGCAAAAGTTATCAAATAAAAATAGGATTGAAGATAAATCCTGAATGGCTTAAAGTAATGTTCAATGAATTTTTCAGAATAAGGAAATAAAGATTGGCAATGATGAAGTACAAGAAATCAACAACTTTAAATATCTTTGTCAGATTAATAATACAGATGAAATTATAATAAATAAATTGATCTAATTGTTTTTGATAAAAAAATTAAATAAAAAAGTCCATGTGTTTGATGTTTTTTTTCAGGTTTTAGTAATGGATCTGTGACATGGACTCTTAACAGAAGAGTAATACACAGACTTCAAACAAATCTATGAACTAGGAAGAGATGTTTATTAGGTACAACAAAAAAAGATTGAAAATAAAATATTTGGATGAAAAAAACTAAACAAGTATTTTTGATATTAGCTCACTAAAGCATCACATTACCACAAATTCTTATACTTACATAAAATGTTAAAACTTACACAAAACAGTAGTGTTATTCTTTTAAAGGGATTTTGATCCAGGAACCTTCTATCATCCATTTATTCCTATGGTTTGCATTGGGTGGCATTACTGAATGGTACACATGATACTAATTTTGTAATTGTAAGAATTAAACACAGAAATATTGCTAAAAGATATGATTATAGATAGACTGTTAAAGTTTTAAACTGGATTCCAAGAGTTAGAATAAGGCTTACAAAAACCATATGTAAGATAGATGGGTCAAATATGAAATGGAATTAGAAATCAGAAAAACTAATTTAAATTTATAGAAAACTTTATTCTGCCGAGGATCAATGACGATTAAAAATAATGATAATGGGCATTAGATGATGTCATCATAATTTTTTACATTATTATGTGTTTTGAAAATGAAGTTTATGCACACAATTCAATTTTTTTTGTATAATGTACACAAATGTGATAAATTATTTTTATATATAAAAGTGTATTATAAATATTAAATTATATAAGCATATATTTTTATTATATCAGGATAACTTCACATAATGATATCCTTCATTAAAATTTGCCACTACATTGTTACTGTCTCAATGCTCTTAAAGTGAACTTTATTGCAAAATTCCATTTTTTTAAACTTTTCTCTATCATGCACAGCAAAATTTCAATGTGCACAACATTATAGATATTTGTTTAGCATATGGATCAAAATATTCATCCTAATATTTTAACATTATTTTTTTCCCATTGATATATAAATTGCTGTTTTTTTGGATGATTCTGAATATCATTAATGCTTACTTAAAAAGTTCAATAAACTATATTCTACCTAACCCTAATTTTAAATAATTGAAATTTGCCAATTGATAACCTTTACATATATTAAAAGTGTATAGAATTAATATTCTTATATAATAGTAATTGCTTATAAAGTACATATTAATAAAAATAATAATCTTTGTTTTATTGCTAATTTAAAATGAATGTTATGTAATAAAATATATATTCTTTCAAGTTATTATTTTCACTCTCATTCTGCTTGTCTTTTTATATAAGAAATTCTATTTTTTTTCTCTTATGACCAATCTGATTGTAAAAGTTATAAATTAGTACATAGAACATATGTGAAATTGTTTTTAGTTATATATTTATTTTTTAAGTAATATCTAAAATATAATTTTTACACTAATCTTATTTTATAAGTATCAAAATATTATTCACATGATTATTAGTTCTTTTATTACATAGAAATTATTGCATTTAATCTTAAGTATAGATTTCAAATTCACTTCAATTAGATAATTAGGTCTAAATGTGTCTAATATTTTGATTTTTGATAATCACTATATTTAATTTATATATTTTTGTAATAAAAAATATCAGAATAGAACATGTGTTAATGCATGTATTCAAATTGATAGAAGTTTTCTACACATTTCATGATTTCATCTCTCTTTTTAGTAATAATGCCATCTTTTTTTCTTATTGCAGATATAAATTTCCTACCAATACCAACATGTTGTTTTACACTCTTTAAACTTTTATTCTCTTCTACAGCTTTCCTTGTTAGTTTACAATTATACTTTCTTATATCATTTTGAACTTTTTTCCACACCATTTTACAAAATTAGAGATATTCAATCTTTTTAATGCATCATTGTTGTATATCCTAATCTTCCTTTTTTTCTTCATAAATTCTCTAGTCTCAGTAGACATTTCATTGATCAATTGGTGCTATTTTCTACCAGCTGTCTTTGTTGCAGTTTTTAAAAGTATATCAGTTATTTTCCTATTAATATCATTCAAATCTGAATCATGTTCAAAATCTACTAATACTTGAAACCAATTTGTAATTTCTAATTTAAATTCATTAGAATGTTTCTGAAGATTAGGTATATCAACTGTAAATATTGTTTTTCTTAATAATTTTTGTCTCTCTAGTTTTACATTAACATGTGTCTTACATATTACTAATTGATGATCACTTCCTGTGTTAAATTTATTAAGAACATTACTATCTTAATATAATATATATAAGCACTTTAAAATGCTGAAGAAGAAGCTTTCAGTAGTAACAAAATCAATTAAATTAAATTAAACTAGGCCTAGTACTTTCAAGGTTTTTCCCTGTATTTTCTGTTAGTCAAAATATAATCCAGTTCTGCTGTACCTTCATTTGGATGATTCCATGTCCATTTCCTTTTAACATTTTTCTCAAAAAAAGAATTCATAATATAAAGTTTTTATTTTTCTGCAAACTCCACAAAATTTACCTACAACATTTTCATCTTTCATTTGTTTACCAATTCTAGCATTAAAGTCTCCCATAACAATTTTAAAATGTTGTTTACACTGATCAAAAGCATCCATGTAAAAATCTTCTACTACTTCATCACTATGAAAACATGTTGGGACATAAACCTGAATTATCTGCATTTTGGTATCTGCTATTAAGTTGTTAAAGTAATCTTGCCACTCTATCTAATACACCATCAATCTCCACAATGTTATTCTTCCACTTTTTATTTATAATGAATTCTCTTCACTTGTATTTCCAATATTTGTGCCTTTATAGTAGAGTATATGTCCACTTTTTAAATCAATAATTTATTCACCTTTTCTTCTAACTTCACAAAATCCAATAATGTCCATTTTAATAAAAGACATTTTATCTTTTAATGCTTGCAATCTTCCTTCACATGAAAATCAGCTGCAGTTGTAAGTACCTCCTTAAAAAGTCATCATCAAATGGCAGCCTGAGTCTGCAAACTGGGGATTTTTACCACCCTCCCCCTTCAGCCACCAACTGCTGCCTTGGTTGGTGACTTTACAGCATCCTAGGCAAAAGGGCCATGATTTATTTTTTTTCTGTCATGATTGTATATATTGGAAAAAATATTCTTAAACTCAGAGGTAAAAAGCCAATAAACTCACCATGCAGACTAATGCATGTTGGTGAGCAGCCCATCCATGTTTGTATACTATATGAATAATGACATAATAATAACAGCTGCAACAACATGAATGTATGGAGTGTACATTAGGAATTTGCCCTGATCGATTCCTTTAAGGCCTCCAAGAGGAATTGAAGGGTCTCCTTTCCATTAATAGCAAACTCCTTTCTGTAGCCCTCAATATATATATATATATATATATATATATATATATATATATATATATATATATATATATATATATATATATATATATATATATATATATATATATATATATATATATATATATATATATCATATGTTTAGTTAAAATCACTTCATGAAACTATTGTTGTGTAAGAATTTTAGTAAATTTTTGTTTTTGTCACTAATATTGTAATGTTATATGAATTCCTATTTTAACTATTATATATATATATATATATATATATATATATATATATATATATATATATATCCATATATATATATATATATATATATATATGTGGAAAATAAATAAAATGTCCTTTAATTAAAAACAAAATTGTAATTATAAATTGAAATAATAAATTTAACGGTTTACGAACTATTACAAACAATCCTCAAATCTGCAGAAGTACTTCCAGTTAATTTCTTAAATCTGCCTCAACTGCCATTAAATTCAAAAACAAAAGTGGAAGCAAACATCATCAATTCAAATTCCACAAATCTCGTATTTTAATGTTAGCAGCTTGTCAATTTATTAAATGCATTTTATTCCTGTTTATAAAAATGCCTTCTTTAATTTTTTCTTTTACTATGGTTTTTCTCTTCATGAAGAATTTTCACATTTTCAAATTCAAATTTAAATTTATATTTACATTTTTTTTTTATGATCAAAGAAAACTGAAGGAGTTATTAAATCACCATTATTTTTACTTTTTACATACTTATATAACAATTCATACTCTTTCAATCTCTTCTCAATACTGCACCTAGATTCACCTATATATGATAGCATACAATCACAAAAAATTTGATATATGACATTACTTTTCTGTTTGACAGGTATGGCATTCTTAGAATTATTGACTAATTTATTAATATTGTTTGGAATGTAGAATGAAACATTAAACACATTCTTATATACATTCTTAAAAAATTTCACTTACACATATATCATAAAATATAACAAATATTTAAAAAAAACATGTAAATTTTAATACAATATAAGTAAAAACATGTCATGTCTGCATCTTTTTTTTATGCCAAGTTTTTTTTCTTTTTGTTTGATTTCCAAACATATATAAGAACAGCTTGAAGTTTGTAAATTGCTTACTGTTATATTTCTATTAAGAAGAACTAACAGAAATAGTATATTATCACGTCACGTCCCAGATTTATTTATCTGCAAGTTTGTTACTGATGTTTAAATATGTTCCATATGAAATTCTATTCAAAAGAATTCGAATTTTTCTTTTGATTATATGGCCTATAATTATTCAAGTTTTTCATTCAGCATTAACCGGTAAATGACATCTTGTTACCCTTTGCTGTAAAATATAACAATGATTGAAAATGGTCCAATTCCTTGGATCTGGAAAACCTGGTGAACATAACTTTCTTTTTGTCTTTTCTTTAATGAAGGATTCAAATGGAGTATTTGTAAAGAAAGCTGTTTTACCTTTTATTTTGTGATTCAAGTAACTGTAAACTACATAAGACTTAATAGAGTTTTATCACTTGTTTTAATATATTATTGGCAAAAGTTATTTTTAAAATACAAATTATCGTTTCACGCAGAAAAATTAATTTACTTGATTTATTTTTATTAAGTGTATTCATTTAAAAAATATTCAAATGTATTAATTAAAATAAAATTTAAAAAAGTAAAAATAAACTTAACATTTAAACAAACATATTTTTGCATCAGCGTTTAAAATAGCCTAGATTAAGTATACAATGTTCTTATAATCCTGTAAAAATATTATTCTTATAATACCATTGAAACATTGCTATATTTAAATAATACTCAAAATATGGCATCAAAACGATCAATTATTTAATCTTTAATCTGGTGAGACACTTGTGTTTAAAAAAATAAGACATTAAGAAAATTTAAGCAAGCAAAATAATTTAATTTTAAAGTATTTATACTTATTCCACTTGAACTTGAATTGTGTTAGAAATAATTGAATTGCCATTAATAGAATGAAAAAAAAATGATTAAGATAAAATATTTACAAAAAAATATTTTCAATTATTATTATTTTTGAGTTGGTTTATAAATTAAACAAAACTATTTGGAAGTAAATTTTCATGTTTTCTCTTTATTTTTATTTTATTTTGATTGAATGAATGTCACAAATGATTTATTAGTTAAGAAAATTTGAGAAATAGTTTTATGTTGCTAACTTGTTTTATATCTCCCCACTTTCTTGTTCATACAATTTATATATAAAGCCTCCCCCCCCCCCCAATCTCTCTTTTTTATTACAAAAAATATATATATTTTTTATAAATAGTTTTTTTTTACTGTTGGAAAACTTAAACTAATATACATAAATAAAAGTTCCACTGAAAATATTTGTAATAAATGAAGAGTGAGTTATAGCACTCTCTAGTTTAAATTTGCGTTTTAATATCATTAACAACTACTATTGAACTAAAATAGAAACACCGATTTTTCACAGTACAGCTGCAACCTAAATTTATAAATATGCCAGAGATCCAAACAGGAAGAGATAAAATTTGTGCTTTATTAGATTTACTTAAACCAGTCAGTCCTTGCTGATGAAACATAATGTATTTCAGCCTTCTGATGACCATTTATTTTATTTATTTCTTGTAATACAAACATGAAATCAATTAATAGTGAATCTAAAGAAAATATCCATTTTTTTAATTTACATTTTTTGAATACTCAACTACTTCTCACTCAATCTCATTCTTTACCTCACACTCAATCTCATTACTACTTGAGAACTAATGGCTTTTTTAAAAAAAGATCTTCTCTATGGCACATGTTATGTCATAAAATATCGGGAAGTAATCCAAAGTAATACATGATTTTACCCAAAAGATATTTTATTTACAGCATAATTGTGAAAACATTAAATATAATATTATGCATATATATTTATGATTTTCATAGATTAAATGTTGTTGATATACACTATTACTTATTATTAATATTAGCTTTACATCAACATTTTGGCTAAATAATACTCATTATTATCAAAATATATATAAAAAAAATCATTCAATTATGTTACATAAATTCCTGAAACATCCTGAAATGAATTTTCCAACCTTAATGATTGTTAGTATAATTCAATTGAAACATTAACATTATTACAAGATTTATATAGCAAGAAAATGTATAAGTAATGAATTCTAAATATATTTACCAAGATGCTTTATCCATTTCAAAGACAACCATCACATAATCAAAACTAACATGTATATTTAGAAAGTTTTTAAAAGAAAACTGTATTTAAATGTGTGTATGTTATTTTTTTATGTTTTAAGAGTACGTGCCATAATACATGTACTATATTGTAAAAAAAATAATTTAAAGAAAAAGTGTTTTGATTGTGATAAGTTTATTTTTATTTTGTTGATTGTAATCTAGACTTATTTCCTCATACTTAACTTTAATTAATGTATGAAAATAGATAAAAGGACTGATTGGATTTTGTGTTTAACTAAGATTAAGCAGGAGATAAAGATTTACCCTGGTCAAAACTTTTTAATCAAGATTAGGTGGGAGATAATAATTTGATATAAAAGCTCCATGATTTTGATTGTTATTATTTTATTTTTTATATTTGCTAATGGCAAACTGCTGATATTATAACTTATATTCACTAACTGCTAAACGTGAATCACCAAAGCTAGATTTTTGCTGACTACTAATAGGAAATTTTGCTAATAGTATTTTCTGCTTCCCATGCTAAGAAAGAAATTCTCAACTACTTATTAATAAAAGTGAATGCACTAAAACAGGGAAAATAGTGAGCATCCACCTAGAATGCAGAAAATACATACCTTGAAGAATAAGATTAGAAGTATGCCATGCTAAAAACTTTATAAGATGGATCCTGGAGCTTGAAATTGTGTTTTCAAGAACATGACCTAAAAGCCTAGCCCAGAACTGATCCTAAATATTGCCTTCTTCCTACCTAACCCAACTACTGAAGATCAAACATTTTCTTAATAAATTCTAGGTAGAAATAAATTGTGTACACCCCACTGAAAGAAATCTGCCAGACAGAACATTATACTTTGAATGCAAACTAACATTTTTATATCATAATCAGGGCTTAAATCTCTTGTTTAAATCTCTATGCTAAAGTCTCAGCTTAATCTAAAAATAAACCTGTCTTTTAATAAATTATGCATGCTCATTTAAATATAACTAATTATTTTATTATGTATTTGATTCATTATATGTATTGCAGTCTTAGTTTTAAAATTTCATATTGTAAATTTGTTGTCAGATGATGTCATATGCATTTATAGTCTATACTCAGTGTTTTTCTCTTTTATATTACTAAACATTGATAGCTTGAGTAAATAATAGTAATTTTCTTTTTAACTCACCTCTCCTTTATTCTTTCATTATAATTAATTTTGACAAACTTGGTTTGCATTTCCTGAAGATTGTAAATCTTTTAGCTAGTGATTTATCAAGTGTATTGTTCTGTTTTTCTTAAACAGTAGAGATTTTGGTTTTCCTATATTTCACATTACATAATACCATAATCTTTTCTTTTTATTTTGTCAGAATCAACTTTGAGTATCTTAAATATAACCTTTTATGAGTATTTGCAGGCAAATAACAATCCTATTATGACCATACATTCTTCCAGGTTTTAGAAAAAACACTCTGTGCTGTTCATTGAATTCCATACTACATCATTTGTTCTCTTTTAAATCTCTAATTAAAGAAAAATGGAATTTGTTCAGATAAATCACTAACATGAAGACATTATAAATTCCCATTAATACTTAAGTGAGAAAACAAACTTATCTGTCTAAATGTTGGATGTCAATACCATTGTACACTCTTTAATAAACCTGCAGAGAAATTTAAGTCAAACTTTCATACTTTGTTTGACACATATTTATTTTTGAATTTAATAAAGCTTCAAATTATTTATAATTATTTTTGGCTAATTTTTGTCCAGGTGTCTTTTCCTCAATTGTCTGAACAATGTTAAAGATCTCTTTCTCTCCTTGAGTCTTGCTGGTAGCATTTATCATCATCAACTTTTTCATCACTTTAAATTAAATTTTCTAGGTTGACAGTGGCCTAGTGGCACCCTCAGTGATCAAAAGAAGATCATAATGATTGGCACAATATATTTACACACTTAGATACACACATGCATTTATATATATATATATATATATATATATATATATATATATATGTGTGCATACAATATATATATATATATATATATATATTATATACCTATATTGATATAGGCACATATAATTTTTATCTAAAATTATTATTAAAGTAATCTTTCATAAAACAAAAACATAAAATTAAATGTTGAAGAATTTATTGCAGTTTGTTTTAGAAAAAATATAAGAATTAAATAGTTTTCTAGCGTTAGTTTTTGAAATAAAAAAAAGCTACAATTAATTAATCCTAAGGGGGGAGGGGGAGTCTTGGTTTGAGACATGAAACTAAAGGTTTACAACAGGAAATAGATGGTTTTTGTTAGTATTCGTAGAGGTAAAATATACAAATCTCTTTTCATTCAATTTTAATTAAAGAAAAAATAATGTTAAAACTAAATAGTAAATTGTATTAAAAATATATGTACGTATATATGTACATTTGTAAATATATAAAATGTATGTGAAAGTTAAAGAAGATGATCATTAAAAAACACGGCAATGGCTATTAGATATTAATTAATATAAAACAATACGTTTTTGCATGGCTATTACTAATTAAGCAATCTTTCAAAACACGTTTATCAAAGGATTAATTGATAAGGAATTTGACAACAGATCTTTGCCAGAGATATCAGAAAGACAACATGTTGCAGATATAAATAGACTTTTTTTATCGGACAGTCATTCAGTTCCACAAATTAATTGAGTTGAGACCATCAGTTCACAAAATTATTGAGAGAGTGCAGTTCGGAAATTAATTGAGTCAGTTAACAAACAAAATGCAGTGCTGAGAAGATTTTGGGAACGCACGTTTATCTCCAGCCCAGATGTCCGATGAAAACAGCAGATCTGTCCATGAAATAATGTCAGCTTAACATCGTAGAAAATCTCCGTCCGTATCTAATTGTCTTCGATAGTAATAATCGTGAAAATCAGGAAACTCAGCAAGGAAACGTCCCAGCCGGCTGGAAGCATTCATACTGGAAGAAAACAAAGTGTTAAATCTACGTTCAAAATCCTAGGTAAAACATTTGCTTATTTCCGTTTATACTGTAATAGCCATTGCATTTCATTAATTCGTGTGAATCCTCCAAGAGTCTAATTATATGAACTCGATATCATACATAAATGAACTATTGATATGTGTGTGATTAAATTTCAAATGCTATGTAGTCCTTCATTATCATTATTATGTGTGTGCATTAGTTAATATGTGCGTGATCATTCTACCAATATTTATTAATGAAATTAGAGTGTTCTGTTATTGAATCTATAGGAATATTTAGACTATTTAGAAATGTTAATTTAAAATATGCGTGTGTTTTATTAGAATTATAAAATGTTTAAATTTAGTAAATAAATGTTAGTTAATAAATAATCTTTAAAATTAAACTTTATTTGTCGGTCAATTCTTTTTATCAATTTTTTTACAATTCTTTTTATCAATTCTTTTTAACAAACTCTTTATCAAGTCTTTTAACCACTAATTAAGTATAATCTATTAGTGATTACAAACAACTGAGCTAGTCGTGGATTTAGGCGTTGAGTTAGTGGCCATTGCTTAAAGTGTGTTATTTATTCATCCTTGAATAGATAGCTGGCGCCCGTGTTTATACACAAACAAAAAAAGTGCTTTGAACTTGGTGTTGAACTCAACAGTCAAGAAGAAGTTATGGCCTGGAAATGTAACATTAGTTATATACTTTATAGCTATCGTTTGGGCATACATACTCTCCGAGTATGTTCTTCTCTGCCTAAGAGGCCTGTGTTTCGAATTCACATATTCGAAAACGATTCAATATATATATATATTAACATTTAAATTTTGGAAATAGCCATTTTGCTGTCCTTGCTGGTTGAAATATTAAAGCAGTTTTATAGACAAGTAATTTTATGTTTTTATTATGTTTTTATTTTTCCTTTAGTTAGTTTGTATATTTATTATTATCATATATATATATATATATATATATATATATATATATAATAATAAATATACATATATATAAACATGGAATTTGATCAATGCTGGGTTTTCTGATCTTATGAAAAATCTAAAATCTAATTTAAATTAATCTAGTCCAGCTCAATCGGGTCGCCATTATATAATAAATCATCACAAAGCACAAATAATCTCTCTTAAAGTCTAATTTGTTTAAGCTATATGTGAAACGAAAGAATAATTAGAATATCTGCTCCAGACATCAACAAATCCATCACAATTACAACATAAACTGCAATGAGCAGTGAAACCATCTACTATTGCCCTAGACAATAATATATGATTAGGTTAACTACTTGATTATCAATCTAATGAAAATCAAATCCAATTAATAACTAAAGCAGATTCCAATATATATATATTTTATTAGCCTATTACTATTGTAGTAATTTAAATCTACTTCATTATTTAAAGATGCTGCATTTTATCTTAATGGATAAGCTTTTAAGTACCTATAATTGTATTTTACAAAACCTTTTAAAATATAGACACTATATAAATATCAAAACAAAATAATACTTGACTCAAATATATATCTAGTTTAATAAACGCTAAATAGAAAGTATAAACACTCGTGTCAATAAGCGATACACAATTCTTTCTACTCAGATCTTTAATTAATAATTTTCTATTGACATCAACTGGTTTTAATATCATTTTATAAACACTTTGAAAATTTATGCACTCATTTAAATGTTTAAACAAATTAATCTACGTCTAGTTTACTAAGAAGCTATAAAATAATATATAAATAATTTATTCATATCTTCCAATAAAGTGATACTTAATTATTGCTTCGTTTATATGTGAAAATAGAATACTTCACTAGAATTTATTATCAACACTGTATTATCTCATTTCTAACTCTATAATGTCCAACCACATTACATAAAAGATATATTAAGTTTCTATTGGATGTTTATTCACCTATGAGTATTAATATTATTTATTTGAATCTTTAAACAATTGAATATAAAATTGGTTGGCAATAATTAAAATATATGATTATGATTTAGATTCTTCCCAATCTAAAGATAATATTCAAGTAAACTATTCAACAAAGTTTGTACTTTTTATTCTAGAGAAATTTTAAAAAATATCTGAGACTAGTTATTCTGAACCAATGATAAAGTACGATCTATTTAGATTTTTATGACAGAATCAGACAAACATAGAAATGATTGACTTTGTAATATTAACTAAGATAAATGATAATATATATATATATATATATATATATATATAATATTCAAATGCAAATATAAATATAAAATTCATATGGGAATAAAATAAAATACTAATATGCAAAACATACCATATCTCATATTTAGCTCACTTACCAAGCTTAGTTTGAATCTTGTCATTTAAATACCTAAGTCATCTTATTCAATCCAAATAATAAAAAAAAATTAAGGGAGTCTTGAAATTTGAATCACTCAATTTATTTGATTATATGAAAGAAAATTGGCAAGATTAATAACAAAATACATAGGAAATTAATTTATATTTCAGATTGATTGAATAAATTAAAAAAATGATAAAATTACTGTGTGTATCTCTAAATGTGTTGCAGAAACAATAACGACATAAAAAAAATGAATGAATGAATGGAGAGACTTTTGGATATTTTACTGAAAAATTTATATATAACAGATACCAAAGATATGAAATAGGATGAGATTGAAATCTATTTGTTTATCAAAATTATAACCGATAAATGAATATAAAATAATACGATATATTTGAATCTCTCCGATCATTTTCATTTAATAAATTATATTACTCTTAAAGATAATTTAAATAAAATACAAATCATCCTTTTTAAATATATGTAAAAAAAATTAATATGTGCACATTTTTATATATATATATAAATAATGCCACATATAATAGTCTGTCCATTTTCACTATTTATTTGTCCATTGCAATTTACTTATTCTCAGTTTCTATGACGCAAACAGAAGTTTATTTCTCAGAAAAGATAAGTCGAACTTTATAATGCTTCACTAACAGTCCTTTTCCTTTCCAGAGAGGAGAGTGCAATCTAATTAGCCTTTTTATGATGCAAATTAATCCAGTTGATCATGAGTGTTTCTTAGCTTGTGACACGATATTTATCCAAATCCAACGGTAGTTATATGCCAAACTTTAAACCAGAAATATCTTTGTTTTTAAAACTAGAATAGCTGATTTTATATAAAGCATTTTTTTTTCATAGGTTTCCTTTTTTTTTTTTTACATTTTGCTGCCATTTCCCTTGGAAATCCTTCACAACTGCCCTTCAAATGATTGAACGGGCAGATAATTGAAGTTTATTTTTTCATGTTTTATGGTTTAACAGTTTTAAAAAATATATTGAAGAACTTTTATTTATAAGAACATAGAAAATATGTCCATTCGTGGCAATCACAAAAAGATGATAGCTTCCTCGTCTAGTCTTTTGTGGCTTTTTTATATGTTATCTTTCTGACATTTTGGTGTCATAACAACCATTGGAATATACTCAAATAAAGCTCAAAGCAAACGTTAAAACAGAAGAAATTTTCCCACTTGGTATTCAAGTA
This sequence comes from Epiperipatus broadwayi, assembly GCA_028023455.1. Classification (NCBI taxonomy): domain Eukaryota; kingdom Metazoa; phylum Onychophora; class Udeonychophora; order Euonychophora; family Peripatidae; genus Epiperipatus; species Epiperipatus broadwayi. The sequence goes on along the minus strand of JAQFVV010000098.1, from coordinate 2,667,543 downwards.
CGATGTATGTTTGGAGAAAATGGATACATGGCAATGAAATCCAAATTCGATTAGATTTTTCCTATTATTTGTAAACCAAAATACAAAATCAATACTACAACCTTTATTCACTTTATAAACACAAATAATTTACATAGATATTTTTTTAATAACAATAATAATTTTTAATTCATTTATAAACAGATATATATGACATTTACATTGAACTATATGTAATAATGTTACTATGGTGACTGCATTGACATAAAAATAAAATATGTAAAATAATATTGATCCTATTTAAGTAAACTTATATTGTAATGAATTGTTTTTAAAATTTATTTATTTACCTATATGTTTTTCCTGAGTTTGATTATAGCGAATTTATTATTTTAAAGCTAGAATCAACACTAAACAATTTTATTTAAAAGCTTTAGGTTGCCATGGTGATCAATTTAAATCTATATTTCCAAGATCTTCCATTATCTATCTATTAAGCAAAAGAAAAGTCAAACAAGATCAACAAACTTCTTTATTTTTTTTTAAATACCTTGATCATTATTCTGAATATTCACAATATATAAATATATATATGTGTGTGTGTGTTAAAATGAAGAATTGCACGGGTTAAATATATAAAATACATATTTTTCAGGTTCATCCATGTTAAAAACTTTTAATATTAATATACTGATGAAACGTCAGTATATTAATATTAAAAGTTTTTAACACGGATGAACCCGCAAAATATGTATATATATATATATATATGTTGTAAGAGATGGCTTACAACAAGCCTACACACCTATCTCAATGTCTTCTTCAATATCTTGATTCAAACCAAGTGGTATGAAAGGTAAATATCCTACATACTTGATTATATAAATGCAATATATACCTTTATAAACATACATATAGACTGTTATGTTTGAGAGATTAAGGTTTTTATCTATCATGAGTAAGTAAATAAATTGTTTGTTTACATGGTGTATATATATATATATGTTAAAACGAAGATTTGCACGGGTTAAATATATAAAATACATATTTTGCGGGTTCATCCGTGTTAAAAACTTTTAATATCAATATACTGACGTTTCAACTTGGTCACACAAGCCATCCACAGAGTTATAAAAAGGTAGAAAGACGGTTGTAGAGGCGCTACAATCACTGGTTTGAATAAAACATTAAAAATCCCACCAATAGCAAAAATGTTAAATTTAAGAATGTTTTTTAAAGAAATCTTTCCAAATAGGAAGTAGTATCATCTCGCTTATTGATAAAAGCGAGATGATCGCAACTTCCTCCTATTTGGAAAGATTTCTTTAAAAAACATTCTTAAATTTAACATTTTTGCTATTGTTTTTTAATGTTTTATTCAACCATGATTGTCCCTCTACAACCATCTTTCTACCTTTTTATAACTCTGTGGATGGCTTGTGTGACCAAGTCGAAACGTCAGTATATTGATATTAAAAGTTTTTAACATGGATGAACCCGCAAAATATGTATTATATACATATGCATAGAAAATAATGTGTTCATTTACTGGTAGAAATTAATTGTTTTCGTATTTGCTTATTCATTTAATTTTATTAATAAAAAATACTAATTGACTGACATAGAACAGACATAATTAAAGATTATATTTATATGAGGTTGAGAATTTTAATAAATGGTTGAATTTGGAATAATAAATATGATATTTTATAATGTGATTTTTTATTTTCAAGTTGTAATAATATGATTTTTAGAAGTCATGTGATAAAAGAGTGTTTCTCTTTACAATTGAAAAAAAAAAAGCAGATGATGGTTCATGACAAGAAACCAGGAACTATGGAGACAGCAAAAAAAGTTAAGTTTTTATTTCTTTAAAAAAAAGGAAAGTAACTTTTTGGCATTTAAAAGAAAAATGTTTGTAGTTTTCAGAAGTTAAACCTTAATTTAAAATTAATAGTAATGAACTAGTGAATTAAGTTCTTTTACAAGTTAAATTCATTATATGAATATTAATGCAAAGAAAATCTGAAACTACTAAAAAGTAACTGTTTTTTAAAGCTATTTTTTATATATATATAATCAAGCCAAGTTATAAATATATGTTATAATAAAGGAAACCTCAGGATGTATTTGGGGTAGAAAAATAATGTTGTGGGATGTTTCGAACTAACTACTACATCATTTCTTGATTATGAAATTATAACATTTGTCATCAAAACATCTATTTTGGAAATGCTGATGCACCACCATTTTCCCATGGATTCATACAATCAGGAAAGATATTTTGTATATATAAATGACAACAACAGAGTTGGTGCACTGGAATTTTTAGCCATGGATATTGACATTTTTTGACTGAATGCTTGCTTTGCTCAAGATAGAATTATATAGTTAATTCACATGATGATGATTTTTTTTTTTGTAATTTTTTTTATTTGAAAGTTTATGTATTGTTTTTTTTATTGTGTGTTTAACATGTATTTTTCCAAATTCGATCACCTACAACTTAAAAGTGTACTAATGTATGGAGAAATGTCTTCTTGATGTAAATTTAAAAGGTATCTTCTTCAATTAATAAATATAGAGATTTTTTTTTATTAAAATAAAGTAAATTTTTAGATACCTCTAGAAGTCAACAGTAATCCATCCAGATGACCTCCTCTCAAGTAAGATATATATATATATGAAAAACAAAATCAAGTTAAAAACTTATTAATGCTTGTATTTATATCAACAGATGGCGCTCTATCAAAAACACCGTCAAGCGTATTTCGTTTACATAAACATCAGAGAATGCATTCACTATAACTTTAATTCCACTTTCAGATCATGATTTCAAGCTATTTGCTATCGTCAGTGAAAGACAGGAATAAGAACTAGATCTAAACACAAACTCTGAGCGTTTATGAAACAGTTTCTATTCAGCTTGCAAGTGTGAATTTTTTAGACACGTTAATGTCTTCGAACTCAGCATAGCAAGCCAGATAGCTACATGGGTCTGATATCAGTTAGGCATCACCATATAGTAGAAGCCTCTGCAATATATATCATTGCAAGAAAGACCTCAAAGGTACATTTATGAAAAACAAAATCAAATTAAAAACTTGTTAATGCTTGTATTTATGTCAACAGATGGCGTTCTACCAAAAACACTGTCAAGCGTATTTCGTTTACATAAATGTCAGAGAATGCATTCACTATCTCTAACTTTAATTCCACTTTCAGATCATGATTTCAAGCTATTTGCTATCATCAGTGAAAGACAGGAATAAGAACTAGATCTAAACATAAACTCTGAGCATTTATGAAACAGTTTCTATTCAGCTTGCAAGTGTGAATTTTTTAGACACATTAATGTCTTCAAATTCAGCATAGCAAGCCAGATAGCTACATGGGTCTGATATCAGTTCAGCATCACCACATAGTAGTAGCCTCTGCAATATATATCATTGCAAGAAAGACCTCAAAGGTACGTTTATGAAAAACAAAATCAAGTTAAAAACTTGTTAACACTTGTATTTATGTCAACAGATGGTGTTTTACCAAAAACACCATCAAGCGTATTTCGTTTACATAAATGTCAGAGAATGCATTCACTATCTCTAACTTTAATTCCACTTTCAGATCATGATTTCAAGCTATTTGCTATCATCAGTGAAAGACAGGAATAAGAACTACATCTAAACACAAACTCTGAGCGTTTATGAAACAGTTTCTATTCAGCTTGAAAGCATGAATTTGAAGACATTAATGTGTTGAAAAAATTCACGCTTGCAAGATGAATAGAAACTGTTTCATAAATGCTCAGAGTTTGTGTTTAGATCTAGTTCTTATTCCTGTCTTTCACTGATGATAGCAAATTGCTTGAAATCATGATCTGAAAGTGTAATTAAAGTTAGAGGTAGTGAATGCATTCTCTGACATTTATGTAAATGAAATACGCTTGACGGTGTTTTTGGTAGAACGCCATCTGTTGACATATATATATATATATATATATATATATATATATGTATATAATATATATATTATATATATATATATATATATATATATATATATATTGTACCCTCACTTCCCGATATATATAATATAACTTAAAATATGACTAGCTCAATTAAATCGTTATGCTCGGCTAAAATATGTATAACTATCATTAATATATTTTTATAATACTATATCTTATCAGATTCATTATAACTTACCAAAATTAATATAGTTCAATATCATGTACTAATTAAATAAGTATTTATTAAAATCATGAGACTATGAAGTGAAGTTACAAGTGGTAATTGAATTTACATTGAGCTAATGTCTTCCCAAGACATTATCTCAATGGCATAAGAATACTATTACCTCTTTATTATCTCATTACTACATCTACAGCACTCTTATGTCTTTTATAAAAATTAACTAACTTCAATAATAATAATAAATGAATCTCAATCTTTTATTAAGGAAATATAATTAAATAATCTCAGGTTCTTTTAATTATTTTAAAGTAATAATATTTCTTGCAGATAGGCATGATAAGAGATTTAATATCAAACCTAACTACACCTAACTTATCATAATAATAATAACTAACAATAATAATTTCTAGTGTATAAATTAATCTTATCTATTTTATTATACTAATAATCATTAAGGAAATAAGTGAATCATCTACATGTCTTTCATTTTCATGTAGTATCTTAATTTAAAAATTATACTAAAATCTTATAATTTAATAATATGTGGCAATAAATAATATTATACTCTTATATTGTGCATTATAATTACCTTGTGACCATTATAATATTATATGTTAATGTCAATCAATTTCTATAAATTATATCAAGAAAATACTGTGTTTCTTTTTAAAATAATAATAATAAATTCATATTGTGCAAATATTATGTTTATTCAAATTATCTGTTGTCAAATGCTGTGGTGCAAAATAATGAATTCGACACACTTTTAAACAACTTAAACAAATTTATTTACATCAACTTTAATAAACAACTTATGTACATTATTTACATTACAAGTGGAAACCAAAGAAAATAAAAAATAAGAAAAATAATAATACAAGATTTTTACACTGTTACTATTTCCATAAACATAAATAGATAATCCATACATTTCTTAAATGTTTTATCAGTAACATTTAATTAAGTTTATGAACTTAAATCTTAATAGATATCATTTGTCATTAGTTAGTACAAAAGAAGACTTTTATGTAAAATATCACTTATGTAGCATATGTAAAATAAACAAACTTTAACAATTAAAAATGCTACTTCACTTAAGTATTATTGCTATTTCTATTATAATGTATTAGTATGTATTACATTTACTATTAGCATTAATCAAATATCAACTAATGTATAGACTGATATAACTTTATAATATAATGACATTTATTGATTATATAATTATTTACTTCATTCTGATGTAATTCCATACTGTATGTCTTACCAAAATATGCAATACATATATGTTCTTTTCTTAAAATAATATTTAAAATTATTCAACAATTTCAAATTTTATAAAGTATTATATTAAAATAAATTCTATGATTCTTTTCTATTTAAACTACTACTCTTCTCTACTCGTAATTCCTATTCCTTCCTAATAAAATTCTATCTACAAATATCATTTGACCTTATTTAACTTCAGTAACAGCTTACCAATTTTTAAAAAATAATGACTATCCAAACTATCTTATACCTCATCATCGATATACGATAAACCCTTCAAACAAAATATAAATTTCTATATAAAATTAATTTAACTTATCTAATAAAAAAAAAAAAAAATATAGATATTTTTACCTCTTACTAACTTGAAAGGTAATATAAATAACTCATACTAATATAATAAATCAAATTCCTAATATTGTAACAGAAACATTAAAACTTATTCACGAAAGAATCATATAATTATTTATGGATTTCTCTTATTACGTTATAATAAATTTATATCATAAATTTAAAGTATGCATATTAAAATAAAACTGTTATTACTAATATTATGCGTGTATATTCTTTAAATATTTATACATTCATTCACAATCAAATAATATTTGGTTGATCTAAAGAAAACAAAGCAAAATACATCAAATTATTACTATTATATAATTTTTACCATAAATGATACTCCAATTTATAATCCGCCACACGATGTCCTCCAGGATTACAGTTTTACAAAATAATTTCACATTTATACTCAACAATTATTCTTTAAAATATTACGTGTTGTATAATTATATAAAAATAAACTTTATGAAATTAATTGTTATATTAATATTTAGTTACTTTTTTTTAAAATAAATGTACCTCTCTTATCTTTAATAGATCAATAAATAATTAAATATCTATGTTAGTTAAGAAAAACAAAAATATGTTACATAAATCCAACGTTGTCTTCTTTCCACCCATAATTGTTCTTTTTTTCCTAGGCACAAACTTTTACCAACATCACTTCTTTTTCTGGTACATCACGTGTTTAAACAGTTTTTACGAAATAAATGAAAACGTTTTTTTTTTTAAAAAATAAAATAAAATAAGTTCCACCATAAGAAACAAAATAATAATTAAAATAGTTTATAGGATCCGGATTCATTTCTTTAAAGAAAAATTATTTTAAAAAAAAGTTATTACTTTCCTCATATTAATCAATAGTTTATAATGTTCTTATTTAATTATTCTGAATTGACTTGGATATCCACGTATACTTATTTGCGCATTCTTTAACCAATATTTAGGTAAGATTAATTTCTAAATTCTTCTGTACGACCAGCGTCCAGACTTTACTATATAATATTTTATTTACAGGTATTTTTTTACCAATTAAATTTCCGATTTATTTGCCTTTTAAAACTATCGAAATCTAGTCTTTTAAACCACAAAGACTTAACAAGGCAAGTACTTCTGCAATTATTATTAATTACCATATCTTTACCAAGATATATACTTAAATTTGTATTTTAAAAATACTTTCTTCATAAAGAAGTATTTATCTTTCTTTAAAATATTTGTTTATAAAAATTAATTATAATCAACTTTTAAATTCATATAATATCCAATATATGACTTTTATCCAACTAGTAATTCTCCTAGTTAATCCAGCGTTTGTTATACTTTTAGTATAAAGTCTCCAATACATTTTATCCTTATACGATGCCTTCATGATTATTTGATAGTAAATTGAGCTTCGATAGAGATGATTAATAGGGAATTATAAATAAATTAGCACTGCATATTTAACGGTAAAACTTTTATAATTTTTTTAAAACTACTCTCTTATAATTTTAAAACGATTACGAGAGCGTCTATAATTTTACTTAGCTATATCTAATAGCACACTTCACTTAAAAGAAATCATAATCATAATCCCCCCTGAACAATTGAACCTTGGTTTTATACCGGAATACATTCCCCACTTGATTGGTAAATTAAACAATCACCTTGCTAGCCTATTTACATATTTTACCAACAATACAGAATTAAAAATAAATAATGACTTATTTAATATTTATTATTTATTACATTATTAAATTCTTAAATGGATCTTTATCATTTATTTAAATCCATTAAACATTTTTTTAAAATATATTTTTACTTTATTTCACTTTTAACTTTTATAAGACTATTTTTCTAAACAAACTAAGTCTATCTTTATACGTTACGTTTTTTTAAACAGTATTTTAAAAATCAGATTTAATATTTCACATTAATTATCTTTATTTTTATCTCGTGATAGCCAATATAATATTTATAAATTTTATAATAGAATTTTAGAACAGTTTTGCAACTTTACTATAAAACTTACAAGCATGTGTGTACATATGTCTATCTATCATCTGTTTTACAACACAGATACAAACGCTTGTAATTATCTAAAAATAAACTAACAATTTAATTTTAAAAATAAATATTTTAAAATAAATAATATATTATAACAACTTTAAAATAATAATTCGATATTATTAAAATCAAATATTAATCTTCTATTATATACTATTAATAATTAAAATATTTATATTCACTTATTAAATATTAATCTTTATCAACAATAAATATATGCATTTAATTTTAACTTATCTTTTTAACTTTTAGCTTTAAACATTTATTTATAAAACTTATTAATGCAGTATTGATCATGGCCAGTTTTCCCAACCCTATAATATTATCATCTTTTATTGAAACATCTCTCTCAAACATTAGCACAATTTCACATATCAAATATTCATAGATTACTTTAATTAAACTTTTGAAAGATTATCATAAATAAAATCAACATCATATAGCTAAATATACCTTAAATTTAAAATTTTTAATAAATTGATATAACAATTCATGGTGACCCATACAAAAGGGCACAATATATATATATATATATATATATATATATATATATATATATATATATATATATATATATATATATATATATATATATATATATATATATATATATATATATATAAAATTGAGGGCAAGACATTAAGGTAACAAGACTAGATATATAATATACTAATCAATTTTACTAATATTTACTTGTAATTTTATTTATTCTGAATATATAATTAATTCTTCTGAATAATTGATCTTTAGCTGTCATTAATTTCTAGCATAACTTTAACCTACATGCAGATAAATGGGAGTGGGCAGTTATAGTGATAATACATTTATCCTAGCTTATAAATATTATAATAATTATTCTAATGGGGTAATTTTATAATTAATGAACTACTATTGTGATTTTCTTTATTTGGTGTTATGTTTATATATATTTAATGAATTACAGAATATAATGTTGTATATAATATGTCAAATTAGTATGTTTTGTTTTCTTGTATGAAGTCACCAAGATGATAAGGAAACCATTTTTTGATAACTAAATATTAATCTATTTTATTATTTTTTTTTGTAAATATTTATTTTTTATATGTTGCTAATAAATTAGTTGTTTAAATCAATCTGATCTCTGTTTCATCATCTTCATAATCACTGTGCATTCATACCATTAAATGTTGATCATCATTATCACATAATAAATTTACACTACTACGGGTTTGATGATCATTGTCATCATTATGTATTGCTTTTATAAAAAATTGATCATCATCAGTATTTTCCTATATCTGGGCTTATATATATATAAAACAAAATAAATGTCCGCTAATATCAATAATACAATAACGAAACTTAAATATATTCCAAACAACGGTAAACAATTTATAATACAATATAAATAAAAACTCATAAATATTTTCTATTATATTCATAATCATTTTCAACTCAACTTTCAAAATGGAAAGTTGAGTTGAAAATGATTATGAATATAATCAAAAAAATTTTTTTATGAGTTTTTATTGAGTTTTTATTTATATTGTATTATAAATTGTTTACCGTTGTTTGGAATATATTTAAGTTTCATTAATATATATATATATATATGGGCAGATTTAGTGTATAATTGAGTAGGTCCATCACTGAAGAGAGCTGATTGTAAGAACTCCCTGAGTACGAATTCCGTGGTGTAATGGGGTTTATAAGGGAGATGAAATGAATATGCACTGGTCTAGGTTACATTGAAGTATTTTTAAGTAAATTATAGGTTAGCATATTGAAAGTAGATGTGACTTGGAACTGGGCATTTCATTGTGACATCTTTAGCATCTTATTTGAAGGCTCAGATCTGATAGTAGTCAGATGCACTCTTTTTATTTCATGCCATTGCTAATTCTGTAACATCTGACACATGCAAATGTGTTGTGGCATCACAAATTTAGGATATGACTTGTTGTAGGATATGACTTGTTGTAGTTGGGTTGACCATTTCATCCAAGTTATCCAACTACTTGGTCATATTCCTGTCATCATATGGGGTACCTTGTGGTTCCAGTATATTTGGCACCTCTAACTTTGGGGTAGTAGGTTCCATTATATATGTCATGCAATGCTTTAGGCATGAAGATGTTACAGTTGATAGAGATAACCAAGTGTATTTTCAGACCGAGACATCTGTGTATGGCCGTCCATTATATCTGGTGCCACAACAGGGTATGGCATGTATGGTTAATCGAGTTGTCCCATTATAATATATATATATATATATATATATATATATATATATATATATATATATATATATATATATATATATATATATATATATATATATATATATATATATATATATATATATATATATATATAAAGAGAGAAAGGCTTTATGTATTGAGCAGAATGAGTGCTTCCATAGAAGAATTCTCTAAAAAATTCAAAAGCTTTAACTAAAATCCAATTTCAAAAACTCACTAAAATATGCACATATTCAACCTCATAAATTTGATCCATAAGTTGCACGTACAAATGTAAAAAAAATAATCTCTAAGCTATTTTGTCAAACATAAAAAAGAAGAATGAAGTATTTAAACCCATTATTTTTTGTATTAAATTTCTGTTGACTTTTAATTTTTTACTAACAGTTTAATTATTTTTATATAAGGCAGATAATGACTTTAAGCATTGCATTATTCATTGATAATAAGAAATGCAAACAATGTTAAAGCTAAAACTAAACAATATACTTATATTTGAGTATTATATATACAAATAAAATGTTTGTTAATTAAAAATAGTGTAATAACAATGTAAATAATAAATACAATGATAACTAAATATAATATAGTCTTTGAATCTGCAGAAGCACTTTCAGTTAATTCCTTAGCCCTCATAAACTGCTGTTAAATTAAAAAACATAACTGAAGCAAATACAATGTGCATTTATATAACATATTATAGAAAAAGTGATTGCTTTTGTGACAATTATGATGTTATAGAAAATTGTGATGAAGTGTAAGCTTTAAATATACCATATAATAAAGTGTGGCCTAGATTTTAAATTAAATTATTTATATTCCATTATTGTTGTGTTATTGCAATATAAATGTCCTAATCATAAAATTATTAGTTACTTGTTTCTATTAAGTGATTATATTTCTTTTCAGAAAGCCTATGTTGAATAAAAAAATAAGATCATGCTTTTAGTTAGTAATATGTATATATAAAATAGAACCAGTTGTATATGATCCTCTGAAATTAAATATAACATCACTCCTACCAAATATCATATAACTTCAGCAGGACAATGTTGTTGTAATAATGTAACATTTCATGGTAGTGATATTGTATATATTTTGTGTTTTTTGTGGGTTCATGCTTGTATGATTTTAATTAGATATTCCAACATTTCAAGTTGATGAACTTTAAAACATTTGAATATCTAATGAAAATTTTATACAGATGAACCTGCAAAATATGTCTTTTATATCCATAATCCATGAAAACATTCATATAAACATATATGTATTGTAATTATATGAACTGGTGAAAGGTTCCTATTTAATAGTCCCATGTTGGGTACCAATTTGTTACTGTATGAATGTATGGTTATAAATACCTCATAAGTCCAGGTACTAATTTACCAGTTAATAAGAAATGACAGATTCATTTGTCAAATATAAGGATGATTGAATGAAATTTTAAAAAATTCTATTAAAAGCTTTATAAATGTTGAGACTATTACTTGTTTGTTTGTATTTTATTTATACATATAATTATTAAGGTGAAAATGAGTCTGAGTAATAGCATATATCTAAAATCAAAGTGTAATTTTATTGACTTCAAACAAATACTTAAAGAATTAAAACACTCAATGATTAATAATCTCAGAAAATAAATAATAATGATAAATTAATTCAGACTTGTGACTAAATATTTTATGTAAGATGAGTGAAAATGTTAATAAATCATACAGGTATGAATTTATTAATAAACAAATTATTCCTGAATAGTACTCAAAATTAAACTAGTAATCTTTAATAGTTTTGATTGTTTTAGAAAGTTTCATTTGTGAAGACTGCTACAAACATACGTAAATAAAGATTATACATGAAGCTCTTCTTAATATTCTGAAGATTAAAAAAGTTTATAATAGATGAAACATATCAAAGGAGCATGAAAATTTCCCCAATATTAAACTATATTTAAAGTTGTTGATCCTTTTGTTTATTCTGCACAAACTAGAATATTAATAATATATATGCTAACTATTTATTCATTCACTCAATTATATGTTGGAAATGTATGTGCACATAATTATATATATAATTATATATAGATAAATTTTCTATTACATGCACAAGTAATTGACATTTCCAAAAAGCCTATAAAAATATGCATGCATAAAAAAATCTACACAAAAATGTAAATTTTTATCTTTTTTAGAAAGATTCATGTAAAACTTAATGTGAAAATTTTTTTGTTTTAAAATCTTCATGATTGGTGAACCTTGTTGTGGATAAAATTTGAATTTGTTTTAGTTGATTATATTTTAACCTGGATTAATTGTCTATGCTTTTACATAGGATGATGCAATCTTCTGCAATGTTATCACTCAGACTGGTGCTTATAGAGAGGTAAATAACTCTTTCATCAGAATTAAGGCATAATAATAGCAAAATAGTTTATTTCCAAATGAACAGTTAGCTCTTTTTCTTCCTGAAAGTTTTTCTTTTTTTAAAGAATAATTTTGAGAAGAAAAGTTCATAAATATGATTTATCTTTCAAAATATCACTTTATTAACTTTCCTTGTGTATTATCAAATCATACATATCAATTTCTAGTATACATTAAAATTATCAATAATATACATTAAATTCAAAGCCAGCAAAGTTAAAAGTGGAACATAAAATGGAATACAATTAATTTAACATAGATACAGAATTATGCTGAAAGCATACACTTTGTCAATGAACATATAGGTGAAGTATAAATTACCATTAGAATTATTGAGCATATACGTTGAGTTCAAGTTTACATGTTTAGAAGTTCAATTAGTTTTACATTAATATAACATTATTCTCAATGCATACATTCATTTGTTAATATTTAAATTACAATAAAATTCATATTAATTAATCCTAAGAGTCATTAAGTTAACATCAATGGCATCTCCAGCTTTATCTCACTTTTCTGAATATATGGTCTTAATATTCTACTTCATATAATTTTAGAAGCAAATTGTCATTTATAATTATCTAGGCAACTCTTTATTAAACTGTAGTCTTTATTCTAGTTGGGGGATATTTGGTTAAGATCAATTAGTGACCAGGTTAGGTCCGCAAGCCATTTATTATATTTTTTTATCAATCTCTTTGATTTCATGTAACAAAACAGATGTTATGGTGAAATTCTTGAAACTTTCTTTGCAAAGCATTTCCTTTTTTTTTTTATTTCTTTAACATTTTCAATGAAGTTTAACTTCCAAATCATTTGTCAACTTGTTTTATTGCTGAAAATTAGGATTTTAGTAGATCTTTTCATTTTTTGATCAATTGCTTTCATTTAAAATATTTTCGAAGTTTTATGTTACACCATAACTTTTTTTTTAATTACTTATTTTGGCTTTTGCCTTTTCCATTAGCAGCCATTTGCATAAAATGAAATGCTAGAAAAAATAAGTTATTCTTGAATAAAAATCAATTTTAACTTTCTTTTAAAGGTGATAAAACAATCAAACATGTACTCATCTTTAACTTGATATACTTTTAAGCCAATCCTGCTCTCTAAACTAGGGTAATAGGAATCAAAATTGGGAGCCAGAAACAGAATAATCTGGAGTTCTTAGCTCCTCTAGTGGACTAAAATATGATTCATAAATAGAATTCTTACAGAATGATGAAGATGTATTTTCTAAATGCATATAAAATTTTGATTTATGCAGACAGACATCAGATAAAGTTAAGCATTCAACCCATTTCTACCTGGCTGTTCAGAAATGCATATTTATGTTTGAATACCAATGAAGAATCTTAAGTGCTAATTGAAACAATAAGAAAATGATTTTTTTAAAATTTTCTATTAGTTTATTAACATATTTCTTTGCTATGTTTTTTGTATGTTTGATGTTATATAAATTCTAGAACAAATAAGGTTGTGCTGTTTAATTGCCCTTTTATATAAAATTTGGTATAGTTATACACACATTCACTGTTCATGTTTTGGAACTTTATGGTGATTAATAAAATATAAATAATTTAACTTTATATGAAATTTAGCACAGTGGTCTTTTAACTATATGTTATTTTATTTACCACCTTTAATTACATTCATACACGCAACTATCATAAATTAATTTATTGATTAAGTTTTAAATTATAGATAAGTTTTTAATTTTTCTAACATTTATTTAAATTGAGATTGTTTTAAAATAAAAATTCTAGATAAAATAAAAATTACTTAGTGTATATGTGATTAGTAAAATAAATAAACAAGTAAACGATTTCACACAAAATAATAATGAAATAATTATTTTGTTTTAATATGTATTAATATATAATTTAGGAATAGGCATATATATATTATTTAATAAAACTTAAATATCTATATCTAAAGTTAAATGAGAGGTAATACATTTGACCTAAAAACAGCAATAATTAATCAATTATTTAATTATTAACTATATAACATAATGCTTATAAAATTACGTCATATATATGTATATATCCACACAATGATAATTATAAAAAACTTCATAAATAAATGTAATAAACTTAGAGCATGCACATATAGATATGCTTTACAACGTATAAAATAAGTATTACTTCATTTTACCTTAATGCATGTTCTGTGCAGAAACAGTTATGATTATTGTGCTTGGCCCCTAAAATGCATTAATTAAGTTAAATCATGAATATTTTTATTTTATTTTATGCTATGTAAAGCATATCTATATATGTATGATTAAGTTTATTCTATATAAAATGTGTTTAAAATTGTCTGGGTGGTGCTTTGGAGGTGTTTTTCATCTTTATCTTTTACTCCTTATTTAAAACCGTATATATAAAAGACATTTTGCGAGTTCATCCATGTTAAAAACTTTAAATATTGATATATCGATAATTTGACTTGATCACACAAGTCATCCACTGGATGATAAAAGGTTGAATGACGGTTGTAGAGACGCTACTATCACTGATTTATCACCCAGTAGATGACTTGTGTGATCAAGTTGAAACATTGGTATATCAATATTTAAATGTTTTAACATGGATAAACTCACAAAATATGTCTTTTATATATGCAACCCATGAAAATCTTCGTATCAACACACACACACACACACACATATATATATATATCTAACCAGTATTATCTGATAAATGAGGTGAATATCAATTGGCTTGGAAAACAAATTAAGTACAATTAGTGTTAAAGAAAAACTTCAAAGTTTTGTTATCTCAGGTTCGAACCCAGTTTCTAGAATTGGTAGCAAAGCTTTTACCTTTACATCTAAACGTCTGTTGTTGTTTTTTTTTTTTTGGGGGGGGGGTGATAACTGAAAATTAAACAAAAAACTATTATTATTAAAACATGTTTACAAAAGTAAAAAATATTATAATGATGGTAGTAAATAAAGAAGATATACTACTTAAAATAAATGTCAGATATTATTTTTAAAATTAACTATTTACATTAAAATTCTAGTAATAACTGATTATTTAATCTTCTATGGACATTAAATACTTTAAAAGTTTTTAATTAACAAATGATGATAAATGAATTTTTAGATTTACAACTAAAGCAGAAGTTAAATACCTAAACCATAAACTTTGAGAAATTAAGTTTTTTTAAAAAAAAAAACTAAAGTAAGATAAATTAAATTATAAATAACAGTAATTTCTTAACAAATAATTATGGAAAACAATTACATATCAGTTTTCATGTAATGTGAGTGTAATATTCTTTTGTCAGTTGAATATATAAATAATGTTAAACCTTCAAAAGGTATATAGATTGGTAGTTCATATTGAAAGATTGAGTAACAGAAGTGATCCGGTTGGCCAGAGTCCAGGCACTTTGATTCCATTGTTTTCAATTTTACTAATGCACTAAGTCCATCTAAAAAATATTTACTTTAATTTCTAATTTATTTCTGTAAGAAATATGCTATTTTAAAATAAATCATAAACAATTATTCAAAAATAGATATAGAAAGATTAAAATTACAAGAAATAATGCTATAAATTATTCTATTTTATCTTTGTTACTTTTTGTGTTGTACTTCTTATGAATTACTATTTTTGCTTATACTGCAATTTTAACCACATTTATTACTTAACAGTAAGTAAAAAAATGCTGGTATGATAAAAAATAATATATATTATATATAATTCATTTGTCTCATTTTTATTTTTTTAGCAGTAAATTGAATAAAAAGTTGGTTATAATATATTAATAATTTTAACAAATCTCTATGTATTTTATTGATAAATTTTAGTTCTGAATTGCAGAGTATTAAATAGAAACAGGCATTCAAAACTGAAATCATGTTCTCTTGTAATAGTATTGGTTTAATCCACTTTGCAATTAAGAATATATATATATATATATATATATATATATATATTATATATATATATATATATATATATATTGTAAGATTACATATATATATATATATATATATAAAGGAAATCAATACATACATCAAATGACTTAAAATAATAAGCTTCTACTGCAAATGTTATATAGTGAGTGTGACTAGCTCTTAACAAGTTTTTCTGTTAAGATGGGAAGCTAAAGAAGTGAAAGTAAATTGACAGTATTTAAGCCATTTAGATTTTGCAGATGATGTAGTTGTTTTTGCAAATAATGTTTTAGAGCTGCAGGAAATGTTGCAGTAGTTATCAGCTGAAAGTAGGAAAGTAGAATGAAAGATAAATGTTAAAAAGACTAAAGTAATATTCAATGGATTTTTTAAAAATATGAAAATAAAGATTGATTATGATGAATTAGAAGTTAAAAGCTACAAATGTCTTTGTCAGATTATTAATATAAATGGAAACTTAATGGATGAAATTAATCATAGAATTAAATTATTTTAATATCACAATTATTATCAACCTTATCAACAGCAAAAGGAGAATTTGGTTTATTTGTTATAATTCTAACATCTAATAGAGATGTATCAATATCATTGCTGATTCCATTAGAAATTCCACTTCCACTTATAAAATATTTTGAGTCTTTTAATATACTTTCTGTTAGAATTTCAGCATGTATGAATGATGTATCAATATCATCTGTGACTCCATTAGAAATTTCAGTTCCACTTCCAAAGATATTTCAAGTTGCTTTATCACACTTTTTTGATGTAACAGAAATATCAAAATGAAAATCTATTTTAGCACTTAAATTATGAAAGAACACATTCTGTATCTACTTTTGTAGTGGAACTAGAATTATTGTGATGTGATGTTTTAATAATTTATGAATGAATTTGTTGTAAAGATAATGGCTGTAGGACTACCATTGTAAAATCTTCAGATTTGAAGCACTTAAGATGGAATCAGTATTACTTGCTCTAAAAAATTAGATACTCATATCACTATTACTAATCAATGAAATTGAATCTAAACTGTTATTCAACTCAATATATTAGATTCATCAATCTCATATGGATTAGCAAAAAGTATATGTTGGTTATCCTTAATAAAAATGATGTATAGATAACCACTACAAAGTAAATACCATGTCACTTCAAATATAATTGCTTTAATTTGTATTTACATTCAAGATTAAATGAAAAAAAAAATGATGAAAGAGAGTTGTTTAATTTTTCAAAACCTTAAAAAAGTAAGAATCAATATTTTTTCTTCACTTCTATTTATATAATAATAAACAAGAATATCCATTCTAGTAAAGAAAACATTATTGAATGTAACTATCACTATACAGAAATAAAAACATTAAAAAGTCTAAAATAACATATGCTAACATTACCAAAGGCAAATTCGGTGAGAATAACTATAGACAACTTTTGTAAAAAGTAATATTGCATTTTTTTCCCAGAGGAATGATTTTTTTTTTAGTTTTTAAAGTCATTGTTATGCTAATTATTGTTTTAAATATAAATGGATATTATAATATGTGAGAAGTTTTTACATTTTAATGTATTTTCTTAATAAACTAACTAGATGATAGCTATTTATTAAAAATCAGTTTCATTCAATTTTATTTTATTTTGGTAGAATACTTGTGGATAAATTGCTATTCACATTAATAATAATATTGTGAATGTATTAAATTCAGATATCTCATAAATCAATAAATTTTTGGTACTTTTATAATTTCTTATTATTATATAATTTATATTGATGTTGTTTGAAGTAGAAATGACCCATATCATATTTTTTATTCATAGCTTAAAAAAAATTAAAAATGTATAAATTTGAATTTATAAATTTCATGCATCTTTATATATATATTAATCATCATTTTTTCAAGCATTTTGATTAATATGAATGTTTTTTTTTTGTTTTTCTATTGTTTTATCTTTTTCAAAAGTGGACTATTCTATTTTTTGAAAATTAATTTTAATGATATTTTAGTGTACACATTAAAAAAAAATTATATTACAGATATCTTCGTATGTGTCAAACTTGCATTTTATATAGGGTTTGTTATTATTCATGGTTTCTGACAACCATGGGAATATTTGAAAGCAAATGCAATAGATATTGGGATTACTGTATTTAAATGTCATAACTCAATATTATATATTCACAAGCCAATATAAAGTAAACAGGTAGTGAGTTAGATATATTTACTGATAAATATGTTATTTATTTTTTCAAAGTAGTAAAATGTTAGGATTCCATTCACCTGTAAGCATAAAAACTATTGACTTTTTAATAGTTGTTTAAAATGTTAACCTTTTGTTAAATCTTTTTGTTTTTCTTTTGCTTTTTTTTTTAACAAATCCATTTCAAATGTCCAGCTAGCTGTTAGTTTTAAATAATCAATAGATTGTACAAAATAAAATTTTAAAAATATAAGTTATTTAAGCAGAAAAAAAATCCACAAGTAATAAAAAACATATATTCTTCAATTTATTCACTTAAAACTTAAACTACCAATCACACACAGAGTTATCTAAAACAAAAGAAAATTGTAAAAAGTTTGTAAAAGTAATCATAATCAAATGTTTAGTGGGTTGGAAAAAAGAAAATACCATATATATATATATATTGTAACCGATATATATATATATATATATATATATATATATATATATTAGGCAGAACTTGAACTCAGACTGTCAAGCTTTCTACAGATATCCACTCTATTTTTAATAAATGAAACAGCCATAGGAATTCCAAAAAAAAACTAAGTTAAAGATGAGTTTTTGAAATAATTATAGAAACAGCTGTGTACTTTTCAAATAAATCTTTAATTTCAAACACAATCAATCCACTATAAGTTAAGTATTTTCAGGTTTAATTTAATTTATTTGATACCTAACCTCTCTTTTTCATAACACATTAGCAAATTTTCTTTATTTATTCATATCACTCACATGTGGTTTCTTTCTAGTGTTTTATAATTAACGTATTGTTAGAACCCTCCATAACTGAAAATACTGTCCTGACTATCAACTTTACATCTTATTGAGAATAAGAATTACAATTCAGTTTTCATTGTCATGATTGTAAATATTCATTTCAAAAATCATTCACACATACATTCATTCTTCCTTCAAGAAAACTCAACTGATTTTTCAGTTATTTTCAGAAAATTGAGAGAAAAATTCATTGTGTTTCTTGATTATAAACTTAGAGATAAAACCTATAAAAATCACCACACAGGATGATGCACGCCTTGGTGAGCAGCCCATCCATGTTCAGTTAATATATGAAAAATCACATAATTATTAACACTGCAATGAGAAAAACATATGGAGTCGATGTTAACAATATTCTCTGTTAGATTTTTTAAGGTATCAATGATAAACCAAAGAGTTTATTTTTAGTCAATAACAAACTGTTATCTATACACAACAAATAAGTACATATAATTATTTGATGTTCTTCAATTAGTTTATTACCATCTTATAATATTGTAATTTAACTTCTGAAATAAACTTTTTGTTTAAAAACCTTGCTTAATTATAGTTTTCCAGTGTTCTAAGTTTATTTATGATCTAAAGTTAATCACAAAATCACTCTCCCATAAAACAAAACTACATTTAATGACCATAAAATACAATATTTAGAAATTTGCTTTCAAATCCAATGAAAATGTATCTTTATAATATATACAATAATTGTTATATATCCAAAAAATTGATAATTATACTTAATGGTTTTATAATTGCTATCTTATTTTCACAATACTAAGGAACACATTTGTATTAATAAAATGTATTTAACTCATTTCTAAAACTAATTTAATTGAGATAGTTTTATCCCTATAATGAAATATCCTATAAATGTGCTTCTCCTTATCATCTAAATCTATTATTTTATATAAAAATCTACCAAGAATTTAAAACTAATTCACATTATGAAAATACTAATTGTTCACTGAAAAGTTACTGATATTTTATTAGCTAATAAAGCATTTCCATTTTTTAACATAATTAATAAGCCATAAACATTATAGGTTGCATTCAACATATATGAATTGGCTAGAATAGTCCAGCCATCAGAATATTTCAAATCTAGAAGATGAAAATATAAAACTCTTTCATAAAACCTATCATGATGCCTTTATCAGCATAAAGCTTATTCATTGTTTCAAAGATAATTAACATAAAAAAGCAAAATTGTATGACATATTGTTGATGAAGTTTTGTGGTTAGATTATATATAAACATTCAGTCTCTCTTTGTCTTTATGTAAACAAAAGCTTGTTAGGAGTTATTGGTAAAGCTCCATCTAGTGATCATAAAATGCAAGCTAAAAGCAAGTTACAAGATTTATAACTTGTTTTGTTTCTCATAAATGTACCCTTGAAAGTTTTTGCAATGATATATATTGCAGAGGCTTTTACTATATGGTGAAACTGAACTGATTTCAGACCCATATAGCTATCTAGTTTCTTAAGCTGGATTTGAAGACATTTCATGTCTGATAAATTTCATGCTTTCAAGCTGATAGAAACGTGTTTGATAAATGCTCATTTTAGAGTTAGTATTTAGATCTAGATTGTAGACTGCCTACCCTTCATTGACATAAGCCAACTAGCTCAAAAGCAGCTGCTCTGGAGGTGGAGACAATGAAAGAGATATTGAACTCTCTCTCTCTCTCTCTCTCTCTCTCTCTCTCTCTCTCTCTCGCTGTTTATGTAAACAAAAGCTTATAACAGTTCTTTCATATACTCTTCAATGCAAACAAATTTTCTTAAAACAAATTTGGGATTAATAATAATGATAACAATAATATATTTATGTAACATTCTTTTTATTTCTTTAACAATTATTTTATGAAAAAAAATGTGTGAGAATAAATTAAAAGTATTATATATTGTAATGAGCACATACGTACGTTACATTATTTTTTATTAGTAAACATAAAATAAAAAAAGTTCGCAAATAAAAATTTGTTTTTAAGAATTAAAAACTGAAGATTAAAAAATCATCTTAAACTCGCATATATATAAAATCGCACAGGTAAATAATGATTAAAATAAAACTTTATTAAAAAAAGAGTAGTTTAAAACTAAATTTTCAGAAACGATTTAGAGATAAAAATATATGTTTAAGTTTGAAAACAAATTAATTAATCTTTTGTAAAATGGAAATGATTATTTTAATTAATAAACTAGCCTTTGGGCATTTAAATGTATAAGCATCGGTCAGATAGGAAAACAATAGAAACTTTTAGCAAATGAAAGAAATCCATCGGGAAATCGGACCTCAACGAAAAGGTTTTCACCACCGTGACGTAATGTTGAGTTAATCCACAAAATTATTATAAAAGGAAAGGTTGGAAAATAAATTAATTAGTTATTACGATGTGACTATATGTGTTAGTGTGGAGTTGAAGGAGAAGGGATTGAAAAGACGCACTCTTCAATCCCTTCAGTTTTGTTAAAAAAAAAAAAGAGAAATGGCATCTTTTTTTTTTTCTACATTAAGGACCAACTAAACTAAAAGACCTCCAGATAAATAAATAAAAAAACAACGGCTACCTCAACCATTATTTTAGGATGGCATGGGAATTCATGTTCAAATGGCAAGCAATAGATAAAGATGAAATGTTTTAAACCGTAAGAACTTTATAATTAATGAACATTAAATTAAAAACTTTCCATATTTAAAATAATTAAGAAATAGAATCCTATCTGACCAACATTATTTATTAATTAGTTATAATTTTATTTAATGTATTTCTTTTGTAAAATCATTTCCATTTATTTATTTATTTATTTGTTCTTTAAGTTTTATTATGATTTCTGTTTTTCATTAAACTAGTTATATAAATATTAAACTTAAGTTGGGCGTGAATGGCTGTATAGATTTGTAAAGTTATATTAGGGGAGGGTAATCTTAGGTTATTCGTTTGGTAGTTGAATTAGGCCAATGGATTGGATATATTGGTGTAATTAGTAGATGTAGTATGAGATTCACTATGGGCAGAATCGCTATTATACACCGCACACTTCCATTTTGCCTATGGAAGGGATTATAAGACGTAGAACGCTGTTCCTTTCGATGAAGTTTTTTTTTTATTGCTCTTCTTGTCTGATAGATGTAATATTCCTATCTGATGAGAAGCAGTTTCTTCTCTTAATTTAATTGTGCTGCCGTATTCGTATTACATTGAACACATCGATATATCAGATGGATTGAAGTTTGGTTTGACTGTGAACCTTTGGCCTAAAGTTAAACAAGGATTGAATATTTTCTTTTCAAATGCAAATCTATGTAGTCTATTCATACTCGACACTCTAAATAAAGAGGCATTAAATTTAAGTTGGGTATAGATGCTTGCATGGGTTCGTGACTGGTTGATTATGTTTTTGGTTTTCATATTCGATCAAAATATATATAGACATTCGGTAAATACAGATACCTTATGGTGAGTATCTAAAATGTATTTATTTGGATGTTTTTTAAGTTATTGGTGTTAATGCAAGCATCTTATGGTGAATGCTATGGGGTTACTTATAAATTTCCCTCTGCAATTGACGGTATCAGTGATTTTGTATTTTGATCGTTTATGTTGATTTTGAAATGTTTTTGACCGTGGAATCTATGTAACCGATCTATACTCAACATTTTTAAACAAATCTGTGCAAACTAATAATAGTATAAAATTTAAAATGTAAATTAAAAATCTAAAATAAATGTAAAAATAATGTTAAATGATAAAGTAAACATATTAAAATAATAATGTTAAATCTTATATATATATATGTGCGTAAATAAATTTTTGTATGTTAATTACTGGCAGTGGCTTATTTTATTTATTTTTTAATATTGAAATATAATTAGATAAGATATGATATTATTAAATCTCTGCTACTCCCTGAGCTAGTGATGTGGGCTAATGACCGGATATCAAAATATATTTATTAATATAAAAAAAAAAGTTTTTTTTTTGACTTACGTATCTGCCTTCTTTATAAATTTTTCTAGGTTCAAATGTCTAGATGGCGCCCGTAGTGCAGATCACAGTAAGCTATATTCTCCAGTTCGTTACAATATATATATATATATAACATTAATTAGAAAGTATTAAATTTGTTATTTTATTAAAATATTCATTATAATAATAAGATTTATTTATTTTTTTGCATTGAAAATAACATAGATGTATGGAGAAAAAAATTAAATTATTTATTGTGTATTTAATGAATGTAAAGTTTGGTTAATAAACAAAATTTCCAAGTTAACTATATTGAAATATAAATTATTGTTTATTTAAACTGGTTTTTAAATTACTTTCTAATTTTAAAAACAAAAAGTAATGACCTCTTCATGTATAAGTAGAATCCATTAGCTCAGCTTAGCTACCACTCTGCCCAGAATATTTTAGACCAATATTCGTGTATGTATTTATTTAAAAACTATTTATTTCTGATATTTAATAGAGATTCAGGGACAATTCATTTTAAATCTAACCTTAGATTTAAATAGAATAAGTAATTTATTTTGTAACATTGTGAAACAGTAAGGGAGTGTATTCTTAGCAATTATTATTCTTATTATTCTTTAAAAAATATATCTTTATGATGACAGTCTAAAATAGAGCCAAGAATACCTTTGTATATGCCAATAAAGTCCATTATCTAGGCCTGTTAAATATTAAAAGAAATACATGAAATAGCATGTTATGATATATTAAATGAGAAAAAGTAAAATAGATAAATAAATAATATATAATTAAGTGGTAACACATAGTTATTTATTTACACATTAAAATAAGTGATAATCTTGTTTTATATATATATATATATATATATATATATATATATATATATATATATATATATATATATATATATATCAAATAATTTAATATATCCAACACACAGTTCTTCTTTTCAAAATAGTTCATATATATCTAATATAGAAATAAAACAAACTAACTCTTTCTTTTTAAAACTTGATTTATTATGACTATAATCATGAAAAAGGAATCCAACGTTTCAACTATTTTTTATAGTCTTTTTCAAGGCACACTAAAATAAATATGTATATATATATATGTTGAATCATACATTTACATGAATTTTTATATTGATAAAAAATTGAAATCAAAAAATTACTTTACCATTTAATATAGCTACAAAATAATCAATTACTAATTGACAATGCTTCTGAGACTAAACAATTTATTCCATTAATCTATAATAGTTATTTTATTTTAGGTTTAGTAAAATTATTGTTTGTGAGAATTAGAAGATGGGTTTATTGTATTATAGCATCCCTATGAACTGATCCTAAAAAAATAGTCAAAGCAAATGGAAGAATAAGAGCAGTTAAATATTATATTTTGTCACATATATGCGTTTGTGTGGGTAGATGTGTATAAAATATTCACCATTCACTTACTGAAAAAAAAGATTATAACTTTATATATATATATATTAGTTTACAACAATATGTTTTTAGGAGAAAAAAATTATCTGAAGTAATTTATGGTAAGCTGTTAATTCAGGAAACAATTTGTTTTTAAAGAATTATTTATGAGGAAAAGCTGTTGTAATTGTGTCTTTTTGCTTCATGTTAAATAATTTTGAAATAATGTAATTTGTAAAAAATATATAGTTAATGTTTTTAGAAGTGCAATATAAAAAAGGAAGAAATTACAAAGTGTGAATTAATCTTTAGAAAATAGATGGCTGATATAATAGGTATTTTTCTTTTACAAAAGTCTATCAGCATTTACTGTTGTTTTTAAAACATTTAGAGTATACATTCATTTAAAATTTAAGTAGTTAGTTGGTACACATTTTTCAATAATATTATTCTGAAGGCTACTTTACAGTAAATCTAAAAGAACTGTATTGTAAGATTAAAATCTAATGTGAGGCTAGTCAACTATAAAATGTCTATGAAATGTTTTTATTTCACTATCCCAGTCATGGAATACCTAATCCTTGTTAAAAAAGTTAATACCCATTGTGTAAGTGTTAAAATTGTCTAAAATATAAGAAAATCAAAGTATCTGATGGCAAAATAATCAGAATTCTGTAAAATGGATGAAATAATAAAAAATGAATTGAAAAGAAGCTTCTTATTTATGGTTACAAACCTACTTCTAATTTAAAACTGCTAATAAATGCCAAGTTAGATCAAAATTGTACATTAGTACAAAAATTACTCATATGAACTAAATATGTCTTATTTACTTTAAAAATGTGAACAGGTGTTTCAAAAATGCATCCAGAATGAGAGTGCTTGGTCTGACTTCTAAACTGATGGATGATTGTGATATAATTTAGCTAAAGTAAAAGATGCATTGAGATAAGAATAAAATTTAAATATATATATATATATGAAATGTTATCCGGGTACATCTGTATATAATTTATGTCTGCAGTCTGTGCAAATCTGCATATATATATATATATATATATATATATATATATATTTATATATATATATATATATATATATATATATATATAAATAAGGTGTGTGTGTGTGGGTAGGTTGTGTAACAGTATATTATCATAGCTTATGACATGAAAGTAAAATAAAAGTAATTGTGGCTTTGTTTAACCAATATACAAATATTAATATACCATGAAAAGAAAAATATGGTTTCATTACATTTTTTTTCATAGTAGTCATTTAGCTACTAGTTAAGCACAATTAAATGGGAATCTCACTTACTTTCACTTCAATATATATATATATTAGTTTTTGGTATTATATAACTCAGTTGGAGGTAGTTATTTTCACTTTTCAATTAAAAATACTTAAAAAAATATGGCTATATATATAATATAATCTCACAAAAACATCCTTTGATATTAAAGGAAATTGATTTTTGAAATGAATGATAAAAAAGGCTATTTTGTTTTGTATATATATATATATTAACTACACCATTTAAAATTATTGATTTTAACTTATCCATACCTTTTGATACTAAATTTATACATCTGTTCAATTGTGCATTGCAACAATTCGGAAATACATGATAAACTTTACAATTCTTAAAAAATGAAGTTATATTTAAGCTTAATAACTTTTTTTTACATTGCTTCCGCAACTCCTTAACGATCTATCGTTTCATAACATCAGTTTGATCCATTATATTAAAAAAAAAAAAGTAATACAACTAAAATGTAATTAAAAACTATTGTAATATATATATATATCGTGTGTATCTTTTGAAGTAAATGATAAGAAGAGCTATTTTGTTTTGTGTGTGTATATATATATATATATCAAAATTTCACTTGCAAAAGTCTATAAGTTGATAGGTCAGAGATCATGGTCGTGGATGAATTTTAGTTATTTTTTTGGCTAGTATTGTAATGTTATCTGATTATATATCATTAAAAACCAGTCAACACTTAAGGTTACTGATAAACTTTTAGTTTATAAACCTATTGTATATAGTTAAATATTAACGTTTTTGTATATTTAAGATATGGTTCATATAATTTAATTCACATATTTTTTAGGATATTAAATTAATAATTTAAATATCATACATATGTAAGAAGTCTCAAATATCATTTTAATATTACGTTTACATAAAATGATTTGTATATATTTTTAATAATTAAAAATATTGCAAATAAGAAATTGTCATAGGTATGTTAATAAAAGACCTATGAGTTTGAGCCTTAAAATCTAAATCATCAAGTGAATGTATCATGAAGAGTTAACAACCGCATGGCTGATATAAGTTGGATAATTAATTTAAGTTTATCCTTATACAAGCTAAAATGATCAAACTGTTGACTGTAACTTTATGATTTATTTTTTTTAAATTTTAAGTAATTTGAGTCTAAAAGTTGATCCTGTAATTTATGTAAAGGTTCAAGCTGGAATGTATGCTTACATAATATTATTATCTTATAGGATCAATATTGACTTTAGGCATGAATGCATTAAATTATTGAGATCTAAAAATAAGGATTCTGATATTGATT
The DNA here is from genome assembly GCA_028023455.1 of Epiperipatus broadwayi. Classification (NCBI taxonomy): domain Eukaryota; kingdom Metazoa; phylum Onychophora; class Udeonychophora; order Euonychophora; family Peripatidae; genus Epiperipatus; species Epiperipatus broadwayi. The sequence goes on along the minus strand of JAQFVV010000098.1, from coordinate 2,640,102 downwards.
ATGTTATACATTAGCATGATGAGAATATATTTCCAGATGTAGTATTTTTTGCTTTGGGATAGAGAGTAGTGTTGCACAGGCCCATTTCTTGTCTTATTAATATATTTCATACATTGTAGAAAAAGTATAGTCTATAATGATTCATTTGTTATGCACTTTGTTTTGATGTAATGATTATTTTTCAGGCTTACTTATTTAATATATGCACATGATTTGGAGTTGTATACTGGTAAGCAAAGTCCAAAATATGTCTACCTGCTTATGTTACTTTGATGTTAATGATTTTCACTAGACATTTTTGTGCCCATATCTTAATTGTATGTAATTAGCTGACTGAAATATTAATGGATGTTGAATTCATATTATTATTGTTAATGGTAAAATTCAGTAAATTGTTATTCATACAAATATGGGATTTTAAGATGCTTACCTGCATGATTTACTGTTCTAGGTAGGCTAGGTTCATGACTTTTTAATCCCTGTCTAATGATCTATTTTTTTTTTTGAATATGTATAATAAAGTAATTAATTCTCATTTGATATTGTGCACATCCATGTTCATGTGAAACTCTCATATAAATGATAATATGATAAATTAAGGGACTGAAAAGAATACCTTATATATAAATTGGACTCATTGTTGACAATGAAATGCATATAGCTGTTAAATATAAAAAATATTATTGCAGGATAATTAAAGGTTAATTCAGTTTCATATAATTTTCTTTAATATTGAAATATGAAATTCAGAATCCATATTTTGTAGCACACATGTTAAATTTGTTAGCTAGTTTGTATATGGGATAATTGAAGTGCAACTAAAACTTTGTATCTATCTTTTAATAAGATACCAATCTAGATTATTATTAAAGTGTAAAATTGCATTCTGGTTTTGTAGTATTTGGTGATAAGATGTGACTGTGAAGGGTCATAAAAAGAGTACCATGTTTATTGTTGGCTTAACAAGCATTTAGAAATAGATATACACATATGACTTCTAGGTAAATTTCATATTCCATAAATAGAATATGTAAATAGCAATCAGTATGTTGAGTATTTAGGTCCCAGCAAGTACTAATCCATAAGCTTCATTGAGTAAAAGATTAATTTACTACTAATCACTTTACAGGCTGACCATTACAATATATAATATTTAACTATTACATAAAGTTTATGTTTAAATTTAAACTGTTTCTATACAAAAATTGAGATCATATAGATGAAATAATTTTATTTAGAGTTTCTTAATAGTAAAGTTATATAAATATTTATCTATAATGTTTAAAATAGTTTAAAGGGATATAAATAAATAACATTAGTTTTATATATACTGCAAGAAAATATTTTCTTTGCAGCAAAAACACACACAAACAGGATACTTTATTGAAATGTTATATATGTTGATAAAAATAAATTTGTAGCACGATTTGTGACAAAATAAAAAAATAACCACACACACAACTATAAACTTAACTAGAAGCAACAATCACAGTAAGTCCGCATTGACTATTATTTGAATGACATGCAATACTATATTAAATGAAGTTAGTGTAATAAAGAAAATATGAAGTTTGTGGAAACATAAAAGAAACATGCAAGGTTTGATTACAGTAGATAGAAAGCATTTACCTTTTATGTGTGATGATTTTTGAATAAATCCATGGGAATTTTCTATGAAATATATTTTTTCTTTAATTTTATTTATTATTAGCAAAAAAAAAAATTCTATATCTGATTTGCACTGTCTTGCATTCGATTATGTCTTCATAGTACCTCTACAACTGTCATAATCTGTTTAAAAACTACCATTCAATCTGTTTTCCAACATTTTTATAATCAGGGTGGAATTTTTAAAAAAGAACACAGTAATTAAAAGTAAGTTTCTTTTATCTTCATTTAAAAAAGTTAATGACACTTTTCAATTCACCTTAATTCTTTCAAAAGCATTTTTGTAGGATTTTTATCAAAATATGTTATACAGGCTTTAATTAAAATTTTTTTTTATCCAATCAAAATAGATAGTGGACTTTTATAATTATTAATATATCTATTGTAACATAAAACTATGCTTGTTTTAATTTCAAAATCAGAATTATTAAAATATTAAATAGACCTTTTTAAATGTTTAATTCATAGTATTTTTTTTTCAAATTTAAAATTATTTAATTCTTAACTGTTATACCAGTGTAATATAGAAAATATCTACAAAACAAATTTGTTTTTATTTCTACTTTTCCTTTTGACTTTATATATGTATATGCATACATTCCAATATATCATATATCATGACATACATAGCCATCTCAATATATATATCACTAGATGGAGCTTAACCAATATCTTCATACAACCTTTGTTTACATAAACATCGAGAGAGACAGAATTCAATATCTCTTTTGTTGTCTCCACCTTCAGATCAGCTGATTTCAAGCTAATTGGCTATCATCAGTGAAGTGTAGGGACTAGAAACTAGATCTAAACACTGACTTTAAACTCAGCATTTATGAAACATGTTTCTATCAGCTTGCAAGCGTGAATTTTTCAGATACATAAATATCTTCAAATCCAGCCAAACAAACTAGACAGCTATATGGGTCTGAAATCAGTTCAGTTTCACCACAAAGTAAAAGCCTATGCAATATATATCATTGCAAAAACCTTCAAAGATACATTTATGATAAACAAAAACAAGTCATAAAACTTCATAAACTTGCATATAGATTGCATTTAATGATAAATAGATGAACCTTTACCCATATTTCTGTACAAGCTTTGTTTACATACCACTGAGAGAGACAGAATACAATATCTCTTTTGTTGGCTCCACTTTCAGATCAGCTGATTTCAAGCTAATTGGCTATCATCAGTGATGGATAGGGACTAGAAACTAGATCTAAACACTGACTTTAAACTCAGCACTTATGAAACATGTTTCTATCAGCTTGCAAGTATGAATTTTTCAGATATGTAAATATCTTCAAATCCAGCCAAACAAACTAGACAGCCAGATGGGTCTGAAATCAGTTCAGTTTCACCACATAGTAAAAGCCTCTGCAATATATATCACTGCAAAAACCTTCAAATGTTTATATATATATATATATATATATTCCCCTTTTTTTTTTTGGTTCCACAAAATCTTTTTTACCTTTTTTTTTTTTTTTTTTTTTTTTTTTTTTTTTTTTTTTTTTTTTTTTTTTTTTTTTTTTTTTTTTTTTTTTTTTTTTCCTTTTCCCCTCTTCCTTCCCTTTTTTTTTTTTTTTTCCTTTTTTTTTTTTCCCCCCCCCATATATTTGAGAAAGAGGACCCTCTGAGGAATGTACTTGATATTGTACTGAAACATCAGCATTTAGCTTTTTCACTTTTACAGATTATCCCACAAATATAATAATAACATGACACATACCACAATCTAATATGAGGATTGAATGTCTTTAGAAAATTTTCAAATACATTCAACTGCTAGTAATAGTTGAATGTGTTTGGATTAATTAAATAAAGTATATTTTTCTAAAGACATTCAATACTAATATTAGATCATGGAAATAGTCCAGTATATAAATACAACTACAATACTATCAACACAAACCTTCAGGAAAATTCTGCCTCCATTCTATAACAAGTTGAGAAAAATTAAAACCACAGACCAAGTTTTAGCTTCTGCAGACATATTTACAGATATTGGTCACATTACCTGCAACATTATAGTTTTTAGACAACTGTTAAAATCTGTGTACAAGATATGACATATGTTTTATCTTTATTGATAATTTATTATCTGCTTGAAAATAACTGTCTTGTTATTAATTATAATAGTAATTCGATGTAATTGACTTATATGAATAAACTTCCTTTAAATGGAGTAGCAATAGAAGTAATAGTAGTAGTAGTAACAGTAGCAGTATTAGTTCAATTCAGCTTTATTATTTCCTGAAGATTTGTGATCATGATGTTTTAGTTGTATTTATATGTTGGACTATTTCTATTATCTAATATGAGTATTAAATGTCTTTTAGAAAACTTTAACTTTATTTAAATATTCCAAATACATTCAACTGTTAATAATAGAACACAGGTTAATATATGCACAATGTTTTGAGAGTTCTCCATTTTCTTCAGATGTTGCTGGCCTGACCAGTGACAGTACTAGCATGGGAATGGAACCTGGACAAATTGATTATTGAGTAGTGAATTTTTTAGTTAGTGATCTAACCAACTGCCTTTGGTAAGATGGCTCAGTTAGTAAGAACATTACTTTAAAAATTTAATACTCAAGAATTAAGATCCAAGTTCAATTCCCACGCTAGTACTGGCACTGGTCAAGCCAGGAACACCTGAAGAATAGGGGAGAATAATACCTCTCAAAACATTATGCATATATTAACCTGTGTGCTATTACTAACAGTTGAATGTATTTGGAATATTTAAATAAAGCTATTTTTTCTAAAAGACTCTCAATATTCATATTAGATGATGAAAATAGTCCAACATATAGCTTTAATTTTTTATTGTTCGTAGAGCAATTGCTATTCACAAAAAATATTTATATCTTATTTATATTTTGACTCAATTAATATAGATAAATCAATAGATTTATAGATAGAAAGAGTAAGTGTATATTTTTTTCATAAAAGTTATATAAATATGAATATAAAGTAAATCTATTAAACAGTCCAATTAATGTATTTTTCTATCTATTTATTTAAAAAGGAAACCATTTATAAATAATCCAATATATATACTTATTGATTTAGTTTTATATATTTTAAATACTTAATTATACAAACTATAATAAATTGTATAAATTTATCCACAAAGTAATATTATTATATATCTTTCTGGCCTTCTATTTATTTATCTATTAAAGATAGAGTAATCGATATTTTGGTAGTTGCATTCCATATATATATATCTTTTTAAAGAGATAAAAAAAATGAGAAATTTAGTGAGATAAATAAGTAGTTATTTCTTATTACAATAAAAAGATTATTAAATATTATAAGGTGGGTATAATTCTAATTTATTACATCCAAGTAAACAGCACACCCCATTGCCTCAATAGTTAATGTATTTCAGAGATAAGAATAAGTTTCTTTATTAAATTCTTTTTTTCAATAAACAAAGTCTAAAAGTAGGATTTAAAAATTTAATCAGTCTTGACTAAAAGTGTCTACTTAAAACTCAAAAGCCAAACTGTTATTATAGATAAAGACCATATATATATATATATTATATATATTAAAAGATAAATATTTAATGTATTGTAGGTGATAGATGTGAACATATATATAAAGATATACTTGATAGAAAAATATTTAAATTTACTGATTTAAATTTTTTAATAGAGAAAAACTATAGTTTAATAAATGATTAATGATAAATGTCGTTAGGTTTATCAAAAAATAAATAAATATACGAGGTCGAGGTTGCGAGTGGAGCAAGTTTGGCGGTTATAAATAAAGATGTGACAATTCTCCATAGATCAATAATCTTCATGTAATAAAGATATATATGAGAGCTAGTGAGCTGGGCCAACTGATATGTGCTGGTTCAGCATGAAATGCATTTTGGGGGTCATTTGTCTTTTATTGTATCTTTATTTATATAAATAATAAAAAAGAAAGAGAAGTATGGAGATTATTAAAATAAGATTAAAATTAGATAGACTCCAATACTGCTGAAATTGTTTAATAAGTTAAAAGTCAGAGATTAGTCACAATAATATAATATGCTACAATAACATTAGTTGTAAGTAGAGCTGTTATTTGATCTAATTTGTTGTATTGACCTTTGACCTTCTATTAACATTATCTAAAAAAATTACAAAATTTGACTTAAGTAATATTTACTGAGGCTATAACCTCGATAATATGCGTATAAAATGCGATAGTAGGAACCTCTACAAGTGTTTTAACCACAAGCTAAACACCTGTAGAGGTCCCTACTATCGCATTTTACACGCATATTATCGAGGTTATTACGCTTGTGGTTAAAACACCTGTAGAGATCCCTACTATCGCATTTTATACGCATATTATCGAGGTTATAGCTTCAGTAAATATTACTTACGTAATCAATGTGCGTTTAATAAATTTATAATTACAAAATTTGACTTAATGTTATTTTTCAAAATTTTATAAACACAAAGACAAAATCGTAACCCCAATCAATATATTTTTCATCTTGCTGGAAGTGTTATAGAGGCTGATATTATAAAATCACATTTTCATTGGATTGGAAATCTGGTATCAATAATAGGCTTCTCATAAAATTATTTTATAGTAAACTTGAGCATGGTTTTCATACAAAAGATTAGCTTGGTTATAATTTTCCATTTCAGACATTTTACCAATGTAAAACATGGATTACTTTCATTGGGAAAATATGGTTGTCAATAGTAAAAATGTTGTAGTTTTTTAAAAAAAAATACTGTAGAATAATTTAAAAAACTGCACTGCAATAATATATTCTGTAATTGAAATAATAGATCGTTCTGCTTATATGTATATTTGTATTTCATGAATTGTCTTATAGAATCATCACAAAACTAATCTTTAGATATTTTTTGATGCTGTTTCAAGAAGAAACTTTATTCAGACTAAAAAAAAAACGTTACAATTTGTAATTTTTGTGTACATGTGTTCACATTATTGATCACATGGATGTCTTTACAGGTTTGAATATGTATAACTACATAAGTCAGTGAGGTTTTACATATGTAAACAAAGCAAGGAATTAAATTGTTGGATAGGTTGGTATTACTATATTTACACATCCAGCTACTATTCTTTATGATATAAGTTCAATTTCAGTTATATTACAATGTTATATTTAATATATACCTTAAGATTTAAAGATTATACATGTATACAATACAATTTTTATTACAAATGTGTATTGATGAAATAAATTACCATTTGTTACTCTTTTCATGTTTTATGGTAAATGTCTCTGTTGATAAAGTCATGTAAGTCCATACCCTGGATTATTTTATCACTATTGGTTGCATGGATAGTCAACATTCCTTTGCAGTTCTTTCTGGTTCTGTTATTATTCATTTTTGGAGATTGCATGTATGTTGGCTTCATTAAGTGCTTTAAAGCTATATCTGAGTGTAACTTCACTAACTATACACTTTTGAATCAACAGCTTGTGGTGGTATCAGTTTGATTAGTTGTTGGTTTGTGATCCAGAAAGTTGCATGAGGAGTGTCACAGCCATAAGTTTTAAGATATTCTGAAGTCTGTAGCAGTGTGTAGGTTGCATTAATGCTACCCACCTAGTCACATGACTTGATGATAGCCATTTGTATTGGCTTTGTCATTAAGTAAATATTTATTTTTTTAGAAAAAAATCACTATTTAATTCTCAGCTGTCAGAGAAAACATTTCTATTTGCTAAATTAGATTTATTCTTTATATATATATATATATATATATATATATATTGATATAATATATATATATATATATATATATATTAATCAATGTCTGTATTCCAATTATAATGAAATATATATAATTATTCAAAACAATACAATAATTAATACAGTAAACTAATATTTTAAAAACAAATATATACCATAATTTAATAGAAGTACTTTCAACTATCTATGTAGTCATTATCAACTAGATTCAATTTTTTTTACTGTATTAATTATTGTATTGTTTTGAATAATTATATATATATATGATTTTTATCCCAAGGTATGTGGGTTTTGCAGATTTCTTCTGGTTCAAACCTGAAGACTTGTGAAATTATTAAGGTTGTATTGAGGGTACTATGATTTTCTTTGGTTTTATCATTAATAATTTTTTTTTTAAAAAATCTTTAAGAAATTTAAAAGTATCTAAGAAAAAATAAATAAATTGTTCAATTCTGCTTGGACAGTTTTTGGGGGTTAAAACATGTAATTTTATTTCTTGGTCTTGTAATTATGTGGAAGTTATTTTGGCTGTTTGAAAAAAGTTGAAAAAGTCATTTTTTGATGAAAATGTTTGGTGGCTTTGAAATTGTCACAGAAAAGATGATTGGGATAGTTAATTATTGTTATTTATTTAAAATTTACCTGAAAAATGTCAGCTTTTAGATCGATAAGTTGGGGCTTAAGCCTGGAAAAAAAATTATTTTCAACTAGTAAACAAAAATAAAAAACAACACAACTATGCAGATATAGCACTAAAATCAAAATAAACACTGTGCAAATTTCTGATAACTCCTTTTATAAGACAATCAACTTATCTATAAATAAAAGAATACCAAACTGAAATATTGAAACATTATGGAAACATTGATATTTATTCAGAACAGAAATTATTTTAAATGGAATTGTATTAACTGCATTCTCTTTAAAACAATCCTAAAATGTTTCACTTGGTTTTCAAAAAAACAAATCCATTCATTGCAAAAGAAAAAAAATGCAGATAATTAAAAGCAAAAATAACACAAAACAAGGACTAGAAAAACCTATAATGAAAACTGCTGATAACCCCAAAATTTAAGGAAAAATTTATACCCAAGTAAGTTACAGCATTTTATTATTTTATTCTTTCTATTGGTTTTTATCATTTACAAATTTTGCTTATCACACAAATTACATAACATCAAAATTATTAAACTGTTCAGGCTTTATTCTTTTTCTTTAATCACTAACCCATTACTTTTTATAACTCCATAGATATCTTTAACAACAAAATATGTTTCATGATAATTTACCATTTATAGAGAGTAAGCACACATCCACTTCCAAAGCATATACCCAACAATATTTTTTTAATTTTACCAATTTGTTTCTGCTTAGGGATTGGAGTATTAATTCATCACAAATCTCATTTTCAATATTTTAAAATTATTTATCTGATAACTCTATATCTTTGTGCCTTTACAATTATCATTATTACCCTATAATAAATCAATATTTATTAATGAGTTCATAAATCAAATAAATCTTAAATTATCCTCTAACTCCAATAAAACCATTTTAATAGGTGATGTTAATTTATTATTCTGACTTTATCTCTAAATATATTCACCTTTTAAATAAAAAATGATAAATAATGAAGGTTTTTTCCTAATAATTCCATTTTCTTTTATACTAAGAAACATTCCTCTCTAATTAATATACTTTTCTTTTCTTCTAATTTACTTTATTATTAAACCCTCTTTTATTCCTGCTATTTTTTCAGACCATCTGGCACTTAATGTTAGTATAAATATTCATTTACCAAACCAATCTTCTTTGACTTTCAATAATACAACCCAGATTGCTACTAACATTTTCCACACCAGAACCTGTCTTATTAGAAATGTATATTTACTTCAAAAATAAACATTCTAACATTAAATCCAATAGAATCATGGTTTGTCTTTCGTGAAAAGAATCATTCACTTCCACACTCATAAAAATAAATTACCTACCTCTCTAATAAAAAATTATAATTTATTCATCAGAAATTTAAAAAAACATTCCCTGTGATGCATCTTTTATTTGCTCAATTCACTTTTTGAAATAACAATCCAAAATTTTCATTGCCCAATCTTACACCTATCTCAAACATTACATTCAATGGGCATTTGGATATAGAACAAAAAATGTAACTCTATCTCTTATAAAAGGTAAACAATTGATAAGTGGAGAAAATATGCTGTCTCACATATTATTTAAAAAAACAAACTGAAAAAAGGAAAAGTTCAATTCCTCTCCCCCTTTTAATTTGACTAGAGTGATGGTAATCATGTGATCTCAAAAAATGTAAGTAGCTTTAAAATTAAATTCTAACTCCGACAGTACCATTCTGGTCCTCATGTAGTATCTAAATTTTTACTCTCATCTTAATTACTTTATTATCTCCATGAGTAACAATCTACTTAACCTGCTTTTTACCCAAATGTTTAAAATTGATCAATTCTATCCTGAATCCATAATTCCTTTTACTAAAAAATAACATAGTCTCTTCCCCTCTTAACAATTTACACCATATTTCCATAACCCTAATACTAATCAAGACAATAGAATCTCTTATTTAAGACAAAATTCAAACAGTTCATTTTATGTCTTTATCACAAATACAAATTTTCCAAGGAAGGGTCTCCCACAACAGCAACAATCATGTTACTGAAATTTATCATACATCAAGTAAGAGCTTATTGAAAGAATGAATCTATTGATATTCAGTTGAACATGTCTTCAGCATATGATGTGATTGCAAACAGTAAATTATTACAATTTTTAAAAACTCTCAAAATCTCCTCTCCATTATTGTCCTTTATTGCAATTTTGTTCATTAACAAGAAACTATATATCACCCTCAATGGCAAAAAATCTTCCAGGTTTCTATCCCTTTAGCAATCCATACTATTCATCCCATTTATAAAAGTACTATTTGCGGGATATTCTTTGTACTATTTGCGGGATATTCTTTGTAGTGAAAAAGCTAAATGCTGACATTTCAGTACAATATCAAGTACCTTCCTTAGAGCATCCTTTTTCTCAAATCATAAGAATGCATGTGAGATTTAAAATTGTTTTTAATGTTTTCTTTCTCCTCATATTTAAATTCTATTGGTTGAGAAGTTTTAAAATTTATTTTTTTTTCCAATAGCTTTTCCAAATGTTGTTAATTTTCTTTAATTCACACCTTTCATTTATGCTCTTGGGCCTTTTAAAAATCTCTATAGCTTCTCTTAGCAATCTCTGGTCATATTGTTCAATTTTTGCTAAAATATTTGCTTTTCAAAATTGATATCATGATTTGTTAATTTTATATGGGAATAAATAGCTGATGAATTGGATTTTTCTGACTGCCAGAATGGGTTCTTCCTTACTAATATTTATTCTATGATTAGGCTGTCCAATATATGTATGTTGACAGACCCTACATGGAATTTCATATACACCATGATACTCCAAAACAATTTTATCTTTAGGAAGTGGGAAAATGTCACTATTTTTTTATAAGTAGTATAAATTGTGTGAAGATTATTATTTTTTAAAATGTTACCAATTATATCAATTACTCTTTTTATATATGGCAAAATTGCTTTGGAGTGTCATGGTGTATATGAAATTCCATGTAGGCTCTGTCCACATACATATATTGGACATACTAATCATAGAATAAATATTAGAAAGGAAGAACACATTCTGGCAGTCAGAGAAAAATCCAATTCATCAACTATTTATTCCCATATAAAATTAACAAATCATGATATCAATTTTCAAAAAAAAACAAATATTTTAGCAAAAAATTGAACAATATGACCAGAGATTGCTAAGAGAAGCTATAGAGATTTTTAAAAGACCCAAAAGCATAAATGAAAGGTGTGAATTAAAGAAGATTAACAACATTTGGAAGAAGGTATTGGAAGAAAAAATAAATTTTAAAACTTCTCAACCAATAGAATTTAAATATGAGGAGAAAGAAAATGATAAAAACGATTTTAAATCTCACATGCATTCTTATCATTTGAGAAAGATGACACTCTGAGGAAGGTACTTGATATTGTACTGAAACGTCAGCATTTAGCTTTTTCACTACACTGAATATCCCACAAATAGTAATAATAATATGACACACACACACACACACACACATATATATATTATTTTTATAGTTTTATATATATATATATATACACACACACATATATATATTATTTTTATAGTTTTATTTTTCTATTGTCAAAATATGATATCTTCCAAAATAATTTAGCATTTAATAACACTGTTTTCATGTTGTGTATAATCTCAATTAGCGTTTGTTTTTGTAAATTAAAATTCATTATTTCTGTTCTAAATTTGTAAAAAAAAATATCAAGCATATAATAAAAACCAATAATTTCAAAAATTCAATAAAACAATAGTTTTTTTTTAAAAAAATGTAAACCAATATTTTAAAAATTCATAAATATTTTATCATCTCCTTTATTTCTTTTGCATTTCTTTATATATATATATATATATATATATATATATATATATATATATATATATATATATATATATATATATATATATATATATATATATATATATATATATATATATATATACTGTTTATAAATCTCTGCATAGACTCTAATACAATTTTTTATATAATTTCTTTAATTTCCTAACAGTTTTGACTTTTCTGCAGTCTTCATCAGAGTTTCATCATGGTCAGTTTACACCTTTTTTTGACAACATGAAAGTAGAAGATGATCTGAAAATGATAATGCAATTATATTAGGTCAATGTCTACCATTATTCTATAAACATATAAAAATACATATTTTACATTATTATTCATAAGCATAGTTTATTTTTAACCCTATACATTTACTTCCCTTATTTTCTAATTATTATTTTCTTATTATTTTTTATTCTACTTCCTTATTTTTATTTCTTATTTTTTACTTTTTTTCTATCCTATCTATTATTCAAGATTACTCTCTAATATATCTTTTAACAACTTTTTATTTTATTTTTAATACCTATTAAACTAATTCATTTCCTTCCTTATTATTATTTACCTATACTTATTCTTTTATAAATAAATTTTATTCCTATTTGGATCTTTATTCTCTTTTATAATTCATATACATTCTATAGAAACAGAACCTATATTTGAGAGAGATAGCATAAAAATGATTGGATATACTAATAAATGAAAGACAGAAAAATAAAATAAGCTACACTAATTAAAAAGATAAAACTAAATCTAAATAGAGATGGGGATAAAAACATTATTTTATAATAATATTAATAATAATAGGAAAAATGTATATATGATGTTTTGTAAAAATAAAAAGTTTAACAATAGAATAAAAAGTTAAAGAAATTGTTAATGGAGGAAGTTGTATTAAAGGAATATAAAAAAGAAGCTAAGGATTTTGAAAAAAGGGCCAGTTATAAATGTAAAAATGAAGAATGTAATACAAAAGGAGAATAAAATAAATAAGTTAATTATAAAAAGAATAAAGATAGTTATAGGAATAAAAATTATCTATAAAAAAAGTAAAGATAAATAATAATAAGAAAGGAAAGAAATTTGATTTATAGGTATTAAAAATAAAAAGGTGATAAAGATATAGTAATGTGGAGTGGTAGATAGGATGAAAAAAAAGGAAAAATAAAAATAAGGGGGAAGTAGAATAAAAAAATAATAAGAAAATCATAATTAGGAAATAGGGAAATAAATATATAGGGTTAAAAATAAAATATGATTATGGATAATAATGTCAAATACATATTTTAGATGTATATAGAATAATGGTTATATGTTATATGTTTAAATATTGTTGCTCTGATGAAGACTGCAGGACAGTCAAAACTGTTAGGAAATTAATGGAATTATATAAAAATATTACATTGGAATATATATGTGGAGATTTATAAAAAGTAATATATATATAAATATTTTGTCAGCCATACTTTTTTTCAAAGCTTGTTTACTTTACTAAATTTTACTAAATATTATACATAAATTGTCAAGATTTTAATTATTTTATGTGCCCATCATCAAGACATCTTGAACATAAAAAAATGAAAATATGAAACATGAAAATTTTATCATTAACTTATGGAAAATTTTAAAAAAATATATCAAAAAAATAGTATTCATATTAAAGAAGTGAATTTATTTTTCCTCCCTATTTCCAATTTTCATTTAAAATTGAAAACATACTTTACAATTACTAAGTCATAAATATGATTTATAAGTACCTTATGTGAAAAATTTTGTTATGAATTTAATAAAATAATCAGGATTTAAAAAGTGTAGATGAAAAATTATATATATAGTAGTGTACATAAATTCTATTTGCAAATGACATAAAATGTCAATTTAATTTAATTACATTTTACAAAAATTGTCAAATTTTTTATTGAAAAATAATTTCTTTTATATTTAAATGATTTCTAAAATTTAATTTATTTTTACTTGCATATACAAAAAATTGTTCTTAAAGATGTACTGTTTATGTAATATTTTATAAATATTTATAAAATAAAAAATATATAATCGAATGAATTTATAAACAAAACAATTTCTCATCAAATATTATTTCTTAAAGAATAAAATATATAAAAAAACAATTTGAATATTAAATTATTTGACCATTAGAAGAGGTATGCAAGCTAACACCAGCTTTTAATAGTAACATCATTTTCTTCATCTACTTTGACTTTTAAAGATAAAAATAAAAAATCCTATCCAATGAAACCTGTAAATAGTTTCAATTACTTATTCTCAATTATTATTAAAATTGTCAGATAATAATTATTTTCTCTTGCTCAATAAATACAAGGATATACAGAATGCAAGAAAAGTTGAATAATTAAAATCAGATTGCAGTTTGCTATCTTCACTTTTATCCAATGTATGATAACTTTTCTAGATATAATTATTATTATTATTATTATTATTATTATTATTATTATTATTATTATTATTATTATTATTATTATTATTATTATTATTATTATTATTATTATTATTATTATTATTATTATTATTATGATGATGATGATGATGTTTATGTTTCAAAGCAAAATTTTATTGAGTTTAAAAAGTTACAGAGTAACATCTAGTAATATATTGATTTGTTGCAAATGCAAAACAAATTACAATTATGCACGTAGACCGATTAAGACATCTTTTCAGTATATAAGTCTTTATCATTTCTGCATACTTTTTTGCTTATTTTTAAATTTGGTCTTTTATTTAGTTCAGTTTATGCTTGCATCTCTTTAAAGTTGAAAAATTCTGATGTTGAAAATGTCATCATCTATCATGTTGGACTTATATTTCATAGACTGGATCTTGGTTTCAAGTGTAACCATGGGTCTGCAAACACATCTGGTTGAGCTAGGAAGCTGTCTCTTTTTTTGAACAGTTCTCGTTTTATTGAATATGTTGCTGGATGGCGTTGGGGGTTATTAGCAAGAATAAAAGTGCATTTGGTAAACCAGTAGGCATAAAGGCTGTATGTTGCTGCACAGATAGCAGGGATGTTGTCTTTTTTTAAATGTTACACTGCAGTTGCTAAGGCTATTTCTGGATAGATTGTGAATAAAAACTAGACTTTTCATAATGTGTGGTGTGTTTTTGTTTTAATTTCGTTCTATTGCTTTTTTGATTGTTTGATAGTATTGTACATGATGAATCATGGAATGAAACAGAAGAAAATTTTTTTGAGATATATAAATTTGAAGAAAAAAATGTCAAATAAATTTAAACATAAATATATGACTAATAAACGAAAGTAAGTAAAAATGTATTTTATTAAAGGAAAATAAATAGAGAAAAAAATATTGTCAAATCTTTCTAGACATATAAAAATTGTATAACAAATTTGAATGCACTGCTAAGATTTTAATACAGTAATGAATAAATTGTAAAACATTATGCATATATATATATGTGTGTAAGTATGTATATGTATTGAAAGAAAAAAATATATAAAAAGGTTTTTTATTAAAAAAAAAAAGGCATTCAATTTAAAGTATTCTCTAGTTTTATTTTTTTTTCCAATCTTTTTGTTCAAAATTTAAAATGAAAAATAAAATAACCTCACTGGTGAATAAACGCTCCCCTCCCCCAACAGTCTCTCTTAGGGAAACAGTGAAAGTTAAATCAGTCCTTACCACACTTGCCAATCGCCCAGAAGTGAGGGTTTCAGGTTTTTTAGAATCATTGCTTGAGTCTTTAAATAGGTTAGCATTTAGTGGTGACCACGAAAAAAATATTCCAAATCCCCTGGAAAAAATTTTAAATTTGTTTAACCCTTATTTGAACCGAGATCGTCTATTATTGCGCCACGATGACCTGTTAAATAATGGTGATAATACATGCTGCTAATATAAAACTAAGTTTATACAGCAGCAGCGAAATAACTAAGAAAAAGTGAACGCCATTTTTTATTGTAATGTAAATTTCCGTTGAACTTTTTAATGGGTGATTATTGTACCCATTAACATTCAAACTTTATCTTAGCAGTCTCAGTAATGGCTGTCTAATCTTTCTCTAGAGACTTTTAAACCTGATTTGAAATCAATTCTGCATACACTTTTAAAATAATTTTATCAAATAAAAAATATATTTATTCGTATTATCATCTTTAATAACAATTTCTTATCTTCACAAACTTTCAGTGGTTTACTTTAACATTAACCTAATTAAAAGTAAATTTTTATTACTTAATAAATATAATCAAATTCAAACTAAGAAGATATGTAAGTTAATTATCATTATTATTTTTTCTCATTCATTCTACATTTTACTTTGACTTACTATCTTCAATCACTTCGGATCGGACAGAAACCAAATACCATAGGTCTTTCATGTTGACAATCATTTTTCTACCCTTATTATGACAAATAATTATTCGCTCTTTCTTTCCACTCTCCACCCCCGTATTACAATGAAATGCTTTTTATCACTGAGTGATGATGCAAATGATAATGATAATGATTATTATGCTAAGGATATGACTTTAAACGAAAAGGGAAAATATCTTATATTTACTGGGTAATTTTTACTATCAAATGAGAAATAATAAAAATTTCAAAGAAGAATTGCATGAAATTAGAAAAAAAAAACAATGGCAATTTATTTCTAGAAAAGTAAAAAATACAATTTGTTAAAGGCTATATTTAAATAAATCTATTATTGTTTATAGTGCTGTTCATCATACTCATCAATGGGCTGAATGGTTTAATGATGTGGTAGCACATCAGACGCTGTAATTCAAGATCGTTGTTCATGGCCCAACTCTTTTATTTCCGGTGTTTGTTTGTTTTTTAATAAATATCCTAGCAACAATCATTCGCTTATATTTATAAGATATTTATTTAAAACCATTAAGAAAATAATACGTGCGTTCTCAAAGTGAAAGAACTATTTGAAAACCATAGTACTTACGGTTATTAGTTTTATTACTTTAAATAAATGTTGTATGATTTGAACATTCATTTACAAATTTAATTGTATGCTGATGCATTTATTTTTAATTTTAATAGTATACTATGCATTTATTTTTATTGAAAAAATTGTGAAGGGTTTGTTGCCCTAAAAGGAAATACAGACTATTTATCTATTTACTATTAATCTATAAATATTATTTTTCTGTTTATCCTTTTTTTTAAAAAAAATAGTAGTTTATTATTTAAAATTAATGGAAATAGGATTGTGCTATTACAGAGATGTTCCAGTCTAGATAGAGTATATAAAAAAGATAAAGATGATTATAAAACATAATATGTATAAAAATGCTTGATGTTAAATATAAAAACATATGCACTGTAACAGGTGAGTATAAATAATTTAATGATTTTTTGCTTCAAAATTTATAAGTTGGAACTCAATTTATGAGCCCTGCATTTCATAATCTGTCACTCTATCATTGTACCAAAGCACACATGATGTGTTCTACCATGATGTGTTCCACCATGAGATAATTATTAAACAAAAAAAGTTAAAATAAAAATATTTTAATCCAACATAGTAAAATATTAATTTATATTACTACTTTCGTTACTAGTTAACCATGAGAAAAAAAGTTTACTTATATATTTTACACCTATTGTAAACCTTTTTATGTTATGCAGTTTTAAATAAGCCATTAGTTAAATATACAATTTTTAGTTATGCTTATATATTGAACTATATCCATGATCTAATATTAAATATTGAATGTCCTTAGAAAAATTTAATTTTATTTAAATTTTCCAATTACGTTCAACTGTTAATAATAGCACACAGGTTAGTATATGCACAATTTAAATGATATTATTCTCCTCTCTTTTTCAAGTGTTGCTAGTCTGACCAGTAAAAGTACTTGGCATGGGAATCAAACCTGAACTCTTAGATTCTTGAAATATTGAATTTTAAGGTAACATTCTAATCAACTGAGCCATTTTTTCCAAAAGCAACTGTCAGTTGAAATTTTATATTTATCTGTGATGTTCCTCCTGACTTTTTCAATTTTTCCTAAGAGTAAAGTCGATTAGTGGCTTCCATATATTATGCAAAGTTGTACTAGGTATGAATTTTATTTTTGTGCCTTTTTCTCTTTATCATATATATATATATATATATATATATATATATATATATATATATATATATATATATATATATATATATAATATATGAGGCCTGGAGTTCACAATTGGGCAAGCCAAATGTAATGGAAACTATATGGTAGCTTACAATTGGATAAGCCAAATATAATGGAACGTCTATTAGGTATTCCATTAAAATTAAAGAATGAAGAAAAACAAAATTATTCCAGTTATATTTAAATAAATTGTTTAAATGCCCTTCAGCTAGCTATACATAAAACAAATCTAAAATTATCAAAGCAATGAGATCTATCTTTATAATCTATTTTTAAGGTTGATTGACTAACTAATCAAATATATATATTAGAAACAATAGGACTTTTACTAAATTCAAATATACATCTAACTATGTAAATTTATGTACCTCTAAATATATAAATGAATAATAATATGTGTAAGTGACCTACAAACCAAATAATAAATGAAATATGAAATTATCTTTTATTATTTATAAATTAAATTAATTTCATAATAACTTTGCATTAAAAGAAAATAAGAATAATATAGTATCGCTCTTTTAAATAATTACAAAGGCATTATTTATAAAAACAAATAGTACATCCTTTATTTTATTATATTTCAACTTTAAATAATATTTTTTTAAATATAAATACAAAGAATAACTATATATATACTTGTAATAA
Organism: Epiperipatus broadwayi; assembly: GCA_028023455.1. Classification (NCBI taxonomy): domain Eukaryota; kingdom Metazoa; phylum Onychophora; class Udeonychophora; order Euonychophora; family Peripatidae; genus Epiperipatus; species Epiperipatus broadwayi. The sequence goes on along the minus strand of JAQFVV010000098.1, from coordinate 2,621,355 downwards.
GTATATATAGATTAAATATATAAAGACTATTTTCCTAACCATTATAATATATAATATAACAATTCATATATAACTTCAACCTATAAATTACATTTTAAGATTTTAAATTATTTAAGATAATTATCTGAACATCTGTTATACTCTAATATTATTATAAAACAAGATGCTTAAATTGACCACTTATAAACGTTTATTTTATAATAATAAAAAAAATAAACAAACCAAAAATATCGATCTCAAAAATATATTTATACATATAAAATTCTTTACTACCTTTTTAAAAGTTCCTTAGTTAGTTTTCCTTTAAAAGTTAATTTACTCATGAGTTATTTCTTTATCCGTTTACTATTATTATTAGAATGCATTCTGTCAAGGTGAAGAAACTATTATTTAAAGAAAATTGTTAATTCCTAGACACTGATATTTTATCCTTTCAAAATTTCTTCATTAAAAAAAATAAATAAAAAATTGAAATATTAAATCAGCATGTCATTCCAATTACTTCAGATTATGATTAAATTGACTTATACATTTAAGATAGCTATATCAAGTTTCAACTCAGGAGAAATTTATACATTGATTTTTTAGTTTTCCATTGAAATTTTGAATAAATGAATGTGATGACCTCTAGCTGCATATATTTTTTTACAAGCATAATTTATATTTACCATAAGATATATATTTATTTGTATTTTGAAGAATAGTAAATTTTATAGAACTAAAGTACAACAAAATTTTATTTTTGTTTTTTTCTATATCTATTTCATAATAATATATAATAATCTTTTGTTGTATCGTCTACGATACTATTTAAAACTTTTATATATTTCTTTTAAAACAATTAACATTAAAATAAAAATAAAATATCAAGTATATATATATATATATAATATTAATTGAAAATTTGATATCTTTAAAAATATACATATATTATATTTATTACTTTAATAATCATTATAAATAAAATAATTTTTTTATAATTAACATTTATTTCCTTATTTATTTTAATAATTAAATTTATAACGTTACTATCAATATATAAATAAAATAATAACTTCAAATAATAACTATATTTAATAAAATAAAAGAAAAAATTAAATATTTCATATGTAAACTCAACTTAAAGAGATTTTTTTAATAACAAATAACAAATTTTTAAAATATAAATATCACTTATCTATTTACAATACCCTCTATCCACGAAAAAAAATTCTTGATAACTAATGATTTGAGATATCGAAAAACTTCTCAAATTTATCTTTAAGGACTTTTTAAAGAATATTATTTTTTTATATTTTTTATTTATATTTCTTCATCATCTTTTTTCCATTTTAAAAAAAATAATATAATAATCAAAATCCTTTTTAATCTTTAAAGAATTTCATATTTAAAAAGTTTTTATTTCAAGTTTATATTTATAATTATATTTATATACCTAAAGTATAACAATTCTATATCAAATAGTAACTTCAAACTAACATAATTTAACTTTATCTATTTTATCGATAACTATTTTTGACTTCTTATAAACATCAACTTAAGTCTTTTTTATCCTTTTCCAATTAAAAAATACTTAGACAATTTTGATGGTTTTTCAATTAAATACCTTAAAAACAAATCATTAAATACATTCATAAAAAATAAATTTAAAATCATTTTTCTTATTATCTTTTCGTTTAATTTAGGTTTTTTAAATCTCTCCTTACAATATTCTCCTAAGAAAACAATATTATTTATCACTCAAACTTTAAGTCTAACTTTTTCCAATATCTTCATAAAATTATACTTCTTTAAGATATTATTTTAACTTCCTCTTTATTACTTTATTTCTCTTTTTGTAATTATCTTTAATCTATTTTAATTTCTCCTTACTTCTTTTAAGTTTATTAACCATCTTCTTATACATTTACATTACATATTATTTTACTTAAAGATATTTTGTAAATATTAATTTTATAAATTCCACAATTAAGGTACTTTTAACTGATTTTTTTCTTTTATATTTATCGTATTTTATATTTTTTCTTTGAATTTCACTAAATTTAATTTTATTTCTATACTTCCCACTTGTTTATCAAAATTTTAGTTTTTCTTTCTCAATTAACTTATCTTGTTCCTTCTTTTTTTATTCTTATTTTAAAGAAAGCACTCCTATTTTCTTCTTTTTCTTACTACTCTCTAACACTATATCTACAAATTAATAAAGATTCGTATTAATGTTTTAAAATTGTTTCTGGATATTTTTTTACTGCAATTTTATAAAATTCTAAGTCAAAACCACTAATGATTCACATTATCCATTATACTAGAACTATAATATTATATACCAAAAAACAAGAATATATATATATATTATTTATATAGATTATAACAAGACCAATCAAAACATACTAAAAACTTTACTATAATACATAATAGTATCTACTAATTACATTTGTTTATTTATAATGAAAAAATAATATTTTTTTAAACCTATTATAATGTATATTATAACAATAATTAATTAACAAACCCTTAGTTTAATTATATATTAGTTATATACTTATCTATTCCTTAAAGATGATAGATATATACAAAAGATGATAGCAAACCTTTGATAAAAGACAATATTACAAATAATTTATGAAACTTAGTGATATCAATTTTCTACCAACTAAAACCATAATTAACACTATTACACTACCTCTTATATTTAAGCTAGGGGTTTATAAAATATTCCTTTCTTAGGACTTAGAGGAATATCATACAATATCAAAATAATTATACTTACGTTTAAAGATAAAATCATGGCAGACACTTTCCTTCTGATAAATAATAATAATAATAAAATCAAATGGACAATGAATGAGATTAATCAATCACAACATGAGACTAACCTAAGACAATGACAAAAATCCCCATCCAACACAAACCGCAACAGAACTAACCAAACTCAACAACAAATATCCATCCAACCTCAAAATATAATTCTACAACATAACTAACATATAATTTAAAATATTAAAAATACAATAAATTAACACACACTAAAATAAGGCTAAAATATTTCCATTTATATAAAAAAAAAAAAATTAAACATACAAAAATACTTCTCTTTCTTTAAATTATATATCTCATATTAATATATATATACTATACATTTCTCAGGTATGTGGGGTATTTCAAGCCCTAATTAGCTTATTTCTAGCCCTAGTTGTTGCGCCAAATGTAATGGAAATGTATATGAGGCAGCCCAGGATTGGGCAAGCCAAATGTAATGGAAACTATATGGTAGCTTACAATTGGATAAGCCAAATATAATGGAACGTCTATTAGGTATTCCATTAAAATTAAAGAATGAAGAAAAACAAAATTATTCCAGTTATATTTAAATAAATTGTTTAAATGCCCTTCCAGCTAGCTATACATAAAACAAATCTAAAATTATGCAAAGCAATGAGATCTATCTTTATAATTTATTTTTAAGGTTGATGTGACTAACTAATCAAATATATATATATTAGAAACAATAGGACTTTTACTAAATTCAAATATACACATCTAACTATGTAAATTTATGTACCTCTAAATATATAAATGAATAATAATATGTGTAAGTGACCTACAAACCAAATAATAAATGAAATATGAAATTATCTTTTATTATTTATAAATTCAATTAATTTCATAATAACTTTGGCATTAAAAGAAAATAAGAATAATATAGTATCGCTCTTTTAAATAATTACAAAGGCATTATTTATAAAAACAAATAGTACATCCTTTATTTTATGTTATATTTCAACTTTAAATAATATTGATGTTTTAAATATAAATACAAAGAATAACTATATGTATATACTTGTAATAAGTATATATATAGATTAAATATATAAAGACATATTTTTGCCTAACCATTATAATATAAATATAACAATTCATATATAACTTCAACCTATAAATTACATTTTAAGATTTTTAAATTATTTAAGATAATTATCTGAACATCTGTTATACATCTAATATTATTATAAAACAAGATGCTTAAATTGACCACTTATAAAACGTTGTATTTTATAATAATAAAAAAAATAAACAAACCAAAAATATCGATCTCAAAAATATATTTATACATATAAAATTCTTTACTACCTTTTTAAAAGTTCCTTAGTTAGTTTTCCTTTAAAAGTTAATTTACTCCATGAGTTATTTCTTTATCCGTTTACTATTATTATTAGAATGCATTCTGTCGAAGGTGAAGAAACTATTATGTTAAAGAAAATTGTTAATTCCTAGACACATGCATATTTTATCCTTTCAAAATTTCCTTCATTGAAAAAAAAATAAATAAACAAATTGAAATATTAAATCCAGCATGTCAATTCCAATTACTTCCAGATTATGATTAAATTGACGATTATACATTTAAGATAGCTATATCAAGTTTCAACTCCAGGGACGAAATTTATACATTGAATTTTTTAGTTGTTCCATTGAAAATTGCCTTGGAATAAATGAATGTGATGACGCGCTCCTAGCTGCATATATTTTTCTTAGCAAGCATAATTTATGTATTTACCATAAGATATATTGTTATTTCAGTATTTTGAAGAATAGTAAATTTTATAGAACTAAAGTACAACAAAATTTATTTTTCTTGTTTTTATATCTATTTCAATAATAATATATAATAAGGCTTCCTTTGTTGTATTCATGCGCAGCAATACTATTTTAAAACTTGTTATATATTTCTCTTTTAAAACAATTAACATTAAAATAAAATAAAATATCAGTATATATATATATATAATATTAAATTGAAAATTTGACATCTTTAAAAATATACATATATTATAATTTATTACATTTAATAATCATTATAAATAAAATATTTTTTTTATAATTAACAATTTATATGTCCTTATTTATTTTAATAATTAAATGTTTATAACGATGTACTATCAATATATATAAATAAAATAATAACTTCAAATAATAACTATATTTAATAAACATAAAAGAAAAATTTAAATATTTCATATGTAAACTTCAACTTAAAGAGATTTTTTTTTTAATAACAAATAACAAATTTTTAAAATATAAATATCGACTTATCGATATTTACAATATATATATATATGTGTGTGTGTGTGTTTAATGGTACATACATGTTTTTTTTTTCTTTCAATTATCAGTTTGGGTTCTTGCAATTGCTTTTCAAAGGGGTGACTTAATATTAGATGATGGAAGTAGTCGATATATAAACATCATCAGTAATCTTCAGTACAATACAATTTTCTATTGTAAATTTATATGCGTGAGAAAAAGATAGCAGAATATAAGACAAATGAAAGACATCATCTAAATTTTTTATTTTATATATGAAAAAGTATTTATTATATTTTAATCTAATTTCCTATTAATATTATGTTAGTGAATATGATATTAAACATAATTAACTAGCAGATATATGACTTTTTTAGAATTATGTTTATAGTTTAATCCAGCATAATGAATATTTCTAGAAAACTCCTAAGCATGTTTTTATCTATAATGATCTGCATTAATTTATATGTTTTGATATTTATTAGCAAATATAATTGATTAAATCTAAGAACTCAAGCAGTTATTGATTTTGTATATTTTGGTTTTGTTAAGAAAAATAATTGATTTTAAATAATATTTTGAATAGATGTTTATACAACTTAAATATTTTCATTTGTTGTAAAATTCAATTCAATTTTAAGCATTAATGTTTATATTTCTACTAGAGAGTAAATAAATATCTAATCTTTAATAATTATTCAAATATATTTTCAGCTCTAAACATTATAATTATAGCATAATATATATATATATATATATATATATATATATATATATATATATATATATATATATATATATATATATATATATATATATAAGGATACAGGTATGTAATAAGTCTGTATTTCAGTTATTACATAGGAGAGATGTCTGCCCATCATTTGTATATGTATTAAATGGATTATGGCCTGTACATGAGGGGTCAGATTGACTTTAGGTCAACATAAGTGTGATGAGAATCTCGGCCTCATGGTGGCCTTTGAGCATCCCATCATCAGATTTTCAATTGAATGAATGGTTCAAGAATTGGAGTGTGGAGTGAATTGAAGCCTGTCCATTAAAATATGAAGATTGGCTATCTTAATATATACCTGAGCACTTATTGCATTTATGTGTAGAGATGACAATCTAGACCAACTGCTGATTGCTTATTTAGCATGAAATACAAATATTGGTGATTATTTATTTTTTCACCATATATGTGTTCAAGTGTATCTGTGTTATGAGATAGAGTGGACAGTGGTGGATCATGTAAAAGTTTGTGCTCATTAACCCTATATATATATATATATATATATATATATATATATATATATATATATATATATATATATATATATATATATATTGATACAGGTATATAATAAGTCTGTATTTCTGTTATTAAATAATTTTAATATTTAAATCATATTTGAAAATAATATATTGTGATAATTAAGATAACAAGGACAGGAATTCTTAAGATGAATCAAGGATATATAAAACTTTGTAATTGTTCCAATTACTGAAACACTTACACAAAGAATCTCAAAAATTAGATTTTCAACTTCTCATAGTTAATGGCACAATATATTAAAAAAATATAAAAATAACTCCAAAAATTTCAAGATAAAATATTCCAAACAATTAAAAAAATATTTGCATCAAATAGAAAAGAAAATTAAAGTCACAGAAAAAAATAAAATATTTGAAATTAAAAAAGAAATAAAAAAAGAAATTGAAGTTAAAAAAAAATGTTATGATTATTTGAAAACAAAAATAAAAACTAAATATTTTTGTATGGAAAAACAATTAATAACATATGACATGAATTATATCAGATGTAAAAATAATACAAAAATTGTTCAAAAATCATCTGCATAAACTAAACTTCATGATAAATGAAATACAATGTGTACAAATCCACATAAAAAATTCACAAAAACATTTGTAGATAGAAAGATTGCACTTTGAAAAAAATAAAACAATCATCAGTTTTTTTTAAATTTAAAAGAAGGTATAATCAATGAATCGTATATCTGTTTTTTATAATTCATAAATTTATTGAATTTTTTTTTTAATTTTATGCATTATAATAAAGCTCAGATTTTTTACATTCTAAGTACTCTTTTACATAAGTCTTACATTTTTTAATTCAAAGAGTATAATTTGTTGTAAGTTAGTTTGTATGTATGTGCAAAAAAGTAATGAAAGAGACAGTTGATTGAATGCTTGCATATTAAAAGATGAAAATAAAATTTAAAAAATGAAAAATATTGGATCCATATAATTAAATAATTATATAAAATAGTGTTAATATTAAAAAAATTAGCAATAAAATTATCAAGTAAATTAAAGACATTTATTTTAAAAATATATATACATTTTATTTTTTGTTTTTTTCAGAATCAATTATTTTTTGGGTGGATTAGATCCATATGGTTATCACATCATGAATCTACTAATTCATATTTTAGTGAGCCTTCTATTTGCTTGGATGTGCAAGAAAGTACTTCATTGGAAAACAGGGATTACATTAATTGCAGGACTAATGTTTGCTGCTCACCCCATACATTCTGAAGCTGTAAGTTAAAATTTCAATTTACTTTTTGGCATTTATATGTACATTTAATAAAATAAAATAAATTTATAAGCTGAATGAAAGTAAAAATAATAAAAATAAATGTAATTAAAATCTGAAAATTTTAAAACTTTATAACTCCAGATTTAAACCTAGGTCATATATCTTGAAAACAGAAATTTTACCACTAAACCAGATGACTAATATTTGCAATAAATATGCTTTATATAACTATACCATATTAAAAATGTCTTGAGAGAAAAGATTTAGTTTAGAATTTTTAAAAACAATAATAGAATAAAATATTAAAGATTTTAAGATTTCTCATTCAATAATTTAATATACAAAATTAACAAAGCGTATGCCACACTTGAATGAGAAGCTATAAAGATACACAGAAATTATTACACGCTAAGCGCTTTCGAGGTCCTTTACTCACAGTACCACTATGAATATGAGGCAAAAGACCTCAAAAGTGCTTAGCATGTAATAATTTCTGTGTATCTTTATAGCTTCTCATTCAAGTGTGGCATACGCTTTGTTAATTTTGTATAATAATAGAATAAAGAATATTTAAAATGTTGTTTTTCTTCTCTCATTGACTAAATAAATGTTTTTATTCAGCAATTTATTGGTGTGATTTTAAAATGATATCATAAAAATAATTTGTCATCTGATTTGAATATTTATATAAGTGCATATTCTGTAGTATAATAATTATTATATTTTCTAATAAACTTATCTCAATATGTACCATAAAGTGAAAACAAATTTCTCCATCAATACATAAAACTACTACAGTATTTTTAAGACATTTTACATTTTTTGTGTGTAAGCTTAGGATAATGTGAAATTATCTATAACAAATTATATTATTGTGCATTTGTATAGACTTGAATTCATATTAAATAATTATATAAACTTTGTAACAATAAAAAAATTGGATTCTGCATAAATTAGATATATACAGTAAGAATCATAATTTTTTTAATATGTGCTTGTTAAATGCAGCATGAATTAATTCAAGTAAATTATTTTTCATGCTAGGTAATAATTGTGACAGTTATTAAATGTAAATAAGATGTGGTAATTTTATTTAGATATTAGGTGGAAATTTTTTGTAGTTGGATTAATAATATTTTATCTGTATTAGATTTATTTTTCTGTTTTAATTTCTATTTTGGCTTTAGTTTACATATTATTTTTCATGTGAGATAAAATCTGGGTATATTTTAAAATATTGACTTCCTTTTTTTTTAAATCTCACAATTCAGGGAGAAACATAATCTATTTTCTGCTTGTTTGTTTTTTATCATTTCGTGAGTTTAGAGATTTACAAAAAAAATTAAGTATAACGAATAAAATATATATTTTTGAAGAAGTAATATGTTGATATAGTTATATACAAATAAGAAATATTATTTTGATATGCATTTATATTATTTTTAAAATCAATACAAATTATTTGGGATTTTTTTTAAAAGAAAAACTTTTATTTGAGGAAAATATTGTAATTAAATTTATCAACATTTTTTTTAAAGAATATATAAAAATACACACGCATATAATAATCAGATTATAAAGTTTTCTATATTTGGACTATTTAAAAGCTAGCATTATGTTTTACGAACAAAATTAAAATTTGAAAAGGTAAATATTATAATCACGTTATAAAATTATGAATTTATAATCCGCTACATATCTAAAGATTCTTTTCTACTACACAGTTTTTCATTATTTTTGCATTACTTGACTATATTGTATAAATTAACAGCAGTAAATTGTTCAAATGAAAGTTCTTCGATTTTTTTTTTTTTGCTTTATATTTTCCAATTATTTTATGCTTCTAAAACTATAAATAAATAAAGTATTCTTTTATTCTCCTGTGATGCACTATGTCTTAAATAAACACTAACAATAGAAAAAAAAAATTAATTAAAATTCAATATTTAATAGATATTTAAATGTCTTTCTAATCGTAAAACTTTACTAATTTAGTCAAAAATTAAAAAAAATAAAAAAAGGTGGGAAGTATTGGAAATTGATAATGTACTATCTTTTTTGTTTTTGAAAATAAAATCAATATTCAAGTTTGAAAATGCATTATAAAAATAAAAAAAAAAAAAACTTGCTTTTAGTAGTTTGTAATACAAAATGTAACAAAACTATTAGTCTGTTCCTATTAGTGTTATTTAAAAATTAATAAGCTAAAAATCAAATAAGATTTTCTGAGGCATCCTGCATTTGAACTTCAGATTACTTTTAAAGTAAATATACATAAAAACATGTATTGTTTTGTAAGGCCTATACACTTCATCTCTCTTTTTTCTTTCATCAAATGTTGTAATGATTAGCACGTATGTCTGCTAAGTCCGTGATTTGGGATTGAGTTTTATCTAAATGATATTTTTTAAGTCTAAGCAAGGCTTATAATTTTTTTTCAAATAGGTGCCTAAAGCAAATCCAATTTTTCAATCATTATTGGTCAATACATGATTATTTAAATAATATTATCTAAAGGTATAAGTCTCACTTTGTATTGATCACTTGAATATCAAAGCAATTGTTATAGAATCAAAAGTATAAACTGTGATATATAATCTTATCATTGGTGAGAGAGATATTTTATATTACAGGCATTAATTTTATAGATAAAATTTATCATGGGTTTTTAGATATGAATACTAATAATTATTATAAGAGTTAACTTCATTTCAGACGTAATCGGGAGAAGTACTAATTACATTCAGACAATGCAAGCTTAAATCATGCAACCTAGAATACTATCCAAATGTGCCATTCTCCAAAAATGTCAGATCAGGGAAGCCATTAAGATTTTTAAAAGGGCAGCTTATATCTACAGTATGATGATACATGAAACTGCATTTTATTTGGAATATTTTTTAAGAAAAACTACAATCTAATTAATTTCTGATTTTTATTATTTTTACCTGTTTTTATTGGTAGAATTTTTAATATTGTTATATGTGAAAACATCCATAATCTAACTTAATATAATAATCAATAAAGTAAGTCATATATAAGCTGACATTGCTTTTATGAGCTTGTATTTACAAAAATGTAATACAGAGAGTGTATCAATAGCTCAAACAAGCTCTTAATTAATAAGTGCAGTAAGAGAAAATATTTAAAATCTCTATCTGGAACATTCTTATCCCCACACCAATTGGTTTTGAGCTTATGGCTCACCTCAGTGAGGACCTAGAATATTCAGACACTTGATCTAAAATATAAACTCAAAATCCTGCACTTATTTCATACATAATATTTAAGTAGAAACTCTGAAGTTTTCAGACATGAAAATGTCTTTTATTCCAGCTATTTAACTTAAATTGCTATGTGGGACTGAACCAAATTCAGATCTACCATATATCAATAGCCTCAGCATAGCCAAAGTCATAAAGGTAAAATTATAATAATCAATAAAGCAAGTCATATATAATGTGACATTGCTTTTATAAGCTTGTATTTACAAAAATGTAATACAGAGAGCATACCAAAAGCTCAAACAAGCTCTTAATTGATAAAGGTCATAAGAGAAAACATTTAAAATCTTTATATGGAACACTCTTATCTCAAGACCAATTAGTTTCAAGCTTATGCTCAGGAGCCGTAAGCTCGAAACCAATTGGGTCTGGGAATAAGAATGTTCCAGATAGAAATTTTAAATGTTTTCTCTTACTGCACATATCAATTAAAAGCTTCTTTGAGCTATTGGTACAATCTCTGTATTGCTAACTTAATATAATATTTCAAAAATTACTAATCAATTGAAATTTTATTAAATCAGTCATATCAATAATCATTCACATATTTATTATTTTACATACATTAATTTGTTGAATGAACTAATTTTTTTCTATATCCATATATCATTATATATCACCTGTGTATCAAATATATCTTATGGCCATTTTCAAAATCTGGTTTCTATTTCTTTTTTCAATTAATTTCATTTTCGTTTATCCAAATTTATCAAAGTGAATAAAAGTAACTACAGAGTTTTTTAAAAATGGCAACATAATATGGTTGAAATATAAAAGTGGAAACATATAATGATATCAAAAATTACCCCAAATTCACAACTAACCCAGATTAACCAAAGAAATAAACTCTAAATCACAATTAATGGTTTCATTGCTATAAGCAGACTGTTCAAATGTAAAAGATTGAAACATAACAAATGTATATTACATATTACCCACATTTCTCACTTCTATTTCACACACCCTTAATATTAAATGAACTTTTAAATTAGCTAATTATTTATCAATCATAATTTTTTTAATAGTAAAGATGATGTAATTCATTTAATTTCATTTTTTTCAAAGAACAACCTCAGCTTCAACAAAAGTAATAATGATATGTATATATATATATATATACTGTGGCCTGTCTATAGGTGGTACGACCCTAAGCAGAGTTTCCAAGTCCCTTATATTCGGCCCCACTTGGACCCTGGCTAGGTACAATTAACAGACTTACTATATTCTGACCATTTTCTTTAACTATAACAATTGAATTTAGATAAGATTAGTATTTATCCCAAGTTACTTTGACATGAGTAAATATTTTTAAAATAAGATGTGTTTTAAATATAATCAACATGAGACTCATTTACCTATAAACAGATCACATACCCTTAACATTAAGCAAAACAAAATATTTGTTCAAGGGTATAAGAATACCCAGATACTCCTCCTTATTAAGTATCTACATACTCTAATGACTAACAATAATATCCAACATATTATATTATGTTTATAACTATTAAGTTTTAATTTAATCACTCATTAAATTAATATGTTAGATAATTACAGATAAACTTTGATTCGTATTATTTTTAATAATTAATATTGGCAATAATCACAAGAATAACTTTATAATAAGGAGATCTCAGGATAATCATTGATTCATTAATTCTTCATACTACCTATGGAATATCAAGAGGGATTTTACAGATTTCCATGGATAGTGTACAAATTAAGAAAGGCTTATAATTTAGAATTCATAATCAAGCTTTATATGTATGTTCTTTAATACTGAATATTAAAATAATATTATTAACTAAACTGCGATTAACACTAATACTTTCACTAATAACTAATGTATCATTTAATTTTATATTAATAAATACACTTCAATAATTGGCAATGTCATCAATGACCTATGGGATCAAGGCAGCATGGAACAAGTAAAAAATCTTTATTAAGAGATTTATACTTATTAAACTTTTAGATTTGCTCTAAACTGAATTGACTGTTCATTTTTTATGTTTTGACTGTACACTTTGCGTTGTGTGATGTGGTAAAAATGAGCACAGAAAAGAAATTCAGTGATTAGAATTTGATAAAACTTTCAAAACAATAATTTTAATAATATTCATTACAAATAATTCCAATAACATTGCTATTAACATCGAAGTTAAAATAACTTATAACAAAAATGATGTACACATATATTATAATAACAATAACAAAAGAAAATTAATCTTAGGAGAGTTAGAATTAAACAAAACTAACAATCTCCCATTGTATGTTAAGATATTTACCCCTATGTATGTGCATACATATCACACATCCAGTTTATTAAACAATCACTCTCCTGTTGTTGTTTTTTACAATTTATGGTCTATTATTTCAATCTCTAAAATAATAATAGTAGCAAGGTTATATATTTGGTGGATAAGTAATAATACAAAAACAATAGAGAAAAAATTGTCACAATTCTGGAGGTAGATAAGCAACACAAAATTAATACTTTTATATTTCACATAAAAAATATCATTTTTTTTTTATTCACACATTTACATACACTCTCCCCTCTGGATTGTGTATCTATCATTTTAAATACCCTTTCATACTAAGATATTGAGCATATTTGTTTATTTAAATGATTAATAATCTTTAATCTCAACCTAATTATTAAATAATTTATTAATATAACACTTGAATTAATTCCTTATTGATTTAGTCCCCCCTATTGTACTAACAACTCATAGATTAAAATGTATAAATACCACCATTATAAAGAAGTTCTTTTTTAAACTCTCTGCTAACAGTATAACAACTTTAAATTTTCATTGTGTTCTGGTTGTTCCACATAAACTTATTATAACTTTTTTTTCTGTACATTCAGCTTATCCTAAGATTTGTGTGAGGTATTTAAGTTATTGCAACAATAATCCTTCCTTTTTTCTTTGTTTAGTAATGTGAAACAATTTATTTATGGCTTGCTTTATTTATTCTAGATGACATATATTTCTATCTCTAGTTTATGGCACTCTTAGGATTTCAATTAAAATGTATGAGTCATGCAACATTTTTCAGCTAAAATTTTATAGCAACTGACATTCCAGCTGGTATGGCTCAAAGTAAATACTTCTATAATTTATTGTAATTAGGATTTTATATATAGCTGGAATAATAATAAACACTTTTCAGTTATTACCGATTTAGTTCTATGGATTATTAAATATATATACTTAACTTTTCCCCCAAGATTTACAGTTCTTTTATTTATCCTTACTGAATATTGACAATGTTTATTTATTTCCTTTGGTTTATTATTGCAATTCATTTTCCCCACAGTACAGTTATTATTTCTTTTCAGTGAATATATATGTTGATAATTAATCTCCGATGATTTTTTCAATATTTATTAATTTTCAAGAGATTATTGGGAATTATTGACTATTGACTTGCCCAGTAGAAAACAATTAATTTACTCCATTAGATTAAACACAAAGATGATAATTATCCAATATATCAATACAGTTACAATTCATTACATTTTCTGCTTGCAGATAATACAATTTTAGGAATTTTTAATCCAACTCTTTTTTTAAAAAATATACCAACAGAAAAAAAAAAACTTAGTTACTTTTTTTTTATGATCAAGAAGCCTTTTTTCCTCTCTTGAATTTCATAGTCCAAAATTGCTTGAAACTCTTTGATTGGCTAATATTTCCCACCTTTTCCTGTTTATAACAACATAGATATATTTTAAAGTGACCAATTTTTTTGTTTTTAAAAAAAAATATTGAAATACAATATTTTTAGAATTTAAATAAAGATAGAATTTACTGTTTTAATTTTAAATCAGTATTTTGTAAAATTAAACCTTATTTATTTACTTTTAAATATAGCAAGACTTGAAGATAAATAATTTCTATTTTTAAAATAAAATGTGCACAAACAATAATTATTCATCTTTATAATGCATTGTGTTTACAAAACCCAATTTAAACTTCACTGGTTTTAAATACTAAATGATATTAATTGTTCATCCATCTGCATATATACGACTCTCTAGGTTATTATCTACATGTATCTTGAGTTAAGATCATTTATAAATTTCCATTAGCTAAACCCGAGTTAAAACCCTATGATTTAATATGTCATTATTGTCTACTTTTAATAAGTAAATATTATTGGATTTGTAAAATTTAAAATTATACAACAAAATTTTATTTTAGAATAAACTGGGCCAATAAAAAGTGCACAATATATGTATATATATATATATATATATATATATATATGATGCAATAAAACAAGACTTATAAGACATTGAGTATGTGGGGGATTAATTATATAGTGATATTATTCTCTCTTTCAATGATCAATATACACTCTTATAATGATTGAATTATAATTTTAATTTATATACAATTTTAATGCACAAATCAGCGCATAACAGCAGAGCTTCTTCAAATTAAATCACAATTTATTATAAACTTAATATAAATTATAATACATAATAAATAATGCCCGAGCGCTTTCAAGAGAACTTAGCTCTCATAATCATGGGTAACAAAGAGTAAGAATAACAAGGTTGCTAAGTGTAAATATATGCAGATATATGTAAATTAATTGAACTATATGCGTAAATCTAATTAACCCATTTCTTAGAAATTTTATAACACGCATCTTTCCTATTCATAGCCTTATCATCCATGGCAATAAAACATGCCTCCTTCACCTTTCTCTTAACATCATTTCTTTCCCTACAAACTATTCTTGGATTTTCTGTTTCACATGAATGACCAGTTAATTTCTGATGCATTGCGAATATTGAGTTGTAAGCTGGGTCTGCTTAGCCTTGTTGTAAGAATATCTGTGCTGGGACAATCTTGTTGAGAGAGTTGCTTTCGTTTCTCCATAGTATAATGCCATGCAGTTATTTTCTGGGCATGAGATATTATAAACAGCCTGAGAAATGTTGTTGGGTGTTACAATATCTTTTGCATTGTTGATATTCATACAGCAAGGCCCAAGCAGACCCAGCTTACAACTCAATATTCGCAATGCATCAGAAATTAACTGGTCATTCATGTGAACCTGAAAATCCAAGAATAGTTTGTAGGGAAAGAAATGATGTTAAGAGAAAGGTGAAGGAGGCATGTTTTATTGCCATGGATGATAAGGCTATGAATAGGAAAGATGCGTGTTATAAAATTTCTAAGAAATGGGTTAATTAGATTTACGCATATAGTTCAATTAATTTACATATATCTGCATATATTTACACTTAGCAACCTTGTTACGCTTACTCTTTGTTACCCATGATTATGAGAGCTAAGTTCTCTTGAAAGCACTCGGGCATTATTTATTATGTATTATAATTTATATTAAGTTTATAATAAATTGTGATTTAATTTGAAGAAGCTCTGCTGTTATGCGCTGATTTGTGCATTAAAATTGTATATATATAGTAGGCAGCTGAGTGTGAAATAATTTCTTTTTACAATTTTAATTTATCTGTTTCTTGTGATGTATTATACATATTTTTCACTATTAAAATTAACAATCATTGTCTTGCATTGGTGGTCAAGATTTCAGCGTGACTGACTTGCACTTGAAGGCAGTTACCTAGTTTGCGGGTTCGCGTCCTGGCCGATGCTATGACACTTAAAAAAAAATAATAATAACAATCATTAATTGTTTTTTTTTTTTTTTTTGTAAATAATAATAAGTTTTCTCAAAAAATATAAAGCATTTTTGTTACTAAAATGAAAATTATTTTATTATATATTTATAATAAAGAACTTATTCAGTTACAAATAAAAAAACAATAATTTTAATTTAAAAATTATAATTTTTTATTGCAGAAGCAGTAGGAAATTTGACATTAGATGACACAGTGACAGTCACTTTTTTTTACTTTATTCAAATTATGATATATATTTCAAGTTTTTATAAGAAAATGATTTTTTGAATAATTTTCATTAATAA
Organism: Epiperipatus broadwayi; assembly: GCA_028023455.1. Lineage (NCBI taxonomy): Eukaryota > Metazoa > Onychophora > Udeonychophora > Euonychophora > Peripatidae > Epiperipatus > Epiperipatus broadwayi. The sequence goes on along the minus strand of JAQFVV010000098.1, from coordinate 2,604,450 downwards.
AAATATCTTTGTCTCTTTTTAATTTTGATTTTATAAAGTAAAACTACATAGTTTTAAAAAATATTATGTTCATGTGTAAAATTCAGATTAATTATTGAAAGTTATGTTAAAAAATTATATTAGTTGGCATTTTCATGTTTCTGACAATAGGATGATAATTTAAAAAGTGTTTTATAGCACCTAAAAAGTAATTTTAAAATTGTTGCATCATAAATTGTTATTAGAATAAATTATTATCTAATACGAAATGAAAAATTAATAACTTTAAATTTAACTAATGAATTTCTAAACAACTGCTCTTATAATGCAAAAACCATAACATATATTTTATAGAATAACTATTTTGTAGAACTAAAAAATATTAATGTTTATTGATTATATACAAAAAAATATATGTAAATTTGATTGAATATTTAGCTAACATTTTAAATAATGTCCTGATCAGAACATTAAGAAAAAGAACTCAATTGGTCCAAGTAAATATAATTATTTCACTCATTCTCTTGCTGTAACATTCAAACTTTATATTTTGTTGGGCATTCATTGTGAATGTAAAAAAGCTTACCAGCATATTTTTTTCATAAATTCTTTAGGTTTTGAGAATGCTGTATTTATTTAGTATATAACAAAACATATCATTATCAAAAAGAAGAAATTAAAGTAATTAGCAAACAAAAATAAATACAATATTTTTTTATATAATTTAGTTTGTTTAAATACAAGTATGTTGATGGTTTTTTCATTTATATTTAAAAAGAAATCAAGTTTTCATGTATAAATATTTACGGTAATATTACTGGAAATATAATATAATGATCTGGAGAAGTTGAGACTAATGTAATGTGCACTACAGGGCGCCACTAGGCATTTGAACCTAGAAAATATATAAAGTAGGCAGATACGTAAGTAAAAAAAAAAAATTTTATATATTTTGATTCCGGTCATTAGCCCACTGTCACTAGCTCAGTGGAATAGCAGAGATTTATATTTTATAATAAATTCTTATCTAAGAATATATAAAAAAGAATAAAATAAGCCACTGCCAGTAATTATACACACAAACATTTATTTACGCATATATATATATAATTTAACATTATTATTTTAGTATGTTTACTTTATCATTTAACATTATTTTTAACTTTTATTTTAGATTTTAATTTACATTTTAATTTTTATATTATTATAAGTTCACACAGATGGGTTTATAAAAGTTTATTTAAAAATGTTGAGTATAGATCGATTACATAAATTACATGGTTAAAAGCATTTCAAAATAAACATAAATGATCAAAATACAAAGTCATTGATATCGTCAATTGCAGAGGGAATACAAGAAACCCATTGGCATTCGTCATAAGATACCGCATTGACACCAATAACTTAAAAGACATCCGAATAAATACATTTTAGATACTCACCATAAGGTATCATTATTTACTGAATGTTTATATATTTTGATCAAATACGAAAACCAAAAACATAATTAACCGATAACGAATCCATGCAACGTCCATACCCAATTTAAATTTAATGCATTTTTATTTAGAGTTTTGAGTATAAATAGACTACATAGATTGCATTTGAAAGAAAATATTCTATTCTAATTTAACCTTAGGCCAAAAGTTCGCAGTCAAACCAACGTCAATCCACCTGATATATTGATCTATTCAATGTAATACGAATATGACAGCACAAAAAGGTTAAGAGAAAAAATTGACTCTTGCCAGATAGGGATACTACATCTATCTGATGATAAGATCAATAAAAAAAAACTCCATAGGAAGGAACAGCATTCTACATCTTATAATCCCTTCCATAGGCAAAACGGTTGTGTGCGGTGTAAACAGCAATTCTGCACATAGCGAATCTCATATTACATCTAATTACACCAATATATCCAATCTATTAACCCAATTCAACTACAAAATGATTAGCCTAAGATTACCTTCCCCTAATAAAACTTTACAAATCTATAGAGCCATTCACACCCAACTTAAGTTTAACATTTATATAATATTAAATTAGCAACAAACAACAATCATAAATAAAACCTAAAAAAACAAAAAAAAAAATAAATAAATGGAAATGATTTTAAAAAGAAATACATCAAATAAAAAGAATTAATAAAGAATTTAGGTTGGTCAGATAGGATTTTATTTCTATAAATTAAATACTGGGAAAGTTTCTGTTTTAAAGTTCTAAGTGTTTTCAAATTAAAATTGTTCATTAGATTTTATAAAGTTCTTATGGTTTTAACAAGTCCGTAGTTTCTAATTTCTTGCAGTTGCTTGCCAGTTGGAGCCAGCATTAATTCCCTTGATGTTCTATGGTCCTCAATTTAGGAAATCGATGTCATTTCTCTTTCATTTTTTTAACGAGATTGAAAGGATTAAAGAGTGTGTCTTTTCAATCCCTTCTCCTTCACTCTGCACTAAAGCATATAGTCACATCTCTTCTATTTTCTTTACTCAACTCAAAATTTTATTATCAAACTTTTTACTTTAGGATCCAATGGACATTATGTCATCAATGATGATGATCCTTCTGTTGAGGTCCGATTTCCTGATGAATTCCTCTCATTTGCTATTAGTTTCTATTGTTTTCCTATCTGACCTTTGCTTATACATTTAAATGCCCAAGGGCTAGTTCACTTTGTCTAATTAAAATAATCATTTCAATTTTTCAATAACATTAATTAATTTGTTTTCACACTTAAAGATATATTTTTATCTCTAAATCTTTTTTAAGTTTTTGCTTTTAAAATACTTTTTCTATTTTTAATAAAGTATTATTTTAATATTTTTTTTCATCTGTGCGATTTTATATATATATATATATATATATATATATATATGATCGCACAAATGTCTTAAACTCGTATATATATATATATATATATATATATATATACGAGTTTAAGACATTTAATTTCAATTTTTTAATTCTAAAAAAAAAAGAAGTTTTATTTGCGAACTTTTATTTTTTTCATGTTTAATAATAAAAAAAAAAAGTTAGGTAGTATGTGCCCGTTACAATATATTTCATAAATATTTATAATTTATGTTTATGAAAGTAAGTTAATAAGCTCATGCTTATTGTGGCAAGAGAATTAGAAAACAAATTAAACATGTTAATTAAATTTTACAAAATTTATCTTTATGTATTTTTTTAACTACCTGTGTTAACATAAACTTATTTTTTGGTGGGGGAGGGATATTTTTAGTGTATTAACTCAATTATAAACTATTCATCACAGAATGATTTATTTACTTCTTAATTATAAATAAATTTATATATAATAGTCATTATTGTTTGGATTATTAATTTTTATTTTTTGTAATTAAAATGCTTTTCTGTGATCATTAATAATTAAATTATTATACTTTACACTGATCTAAATCTTAAAAGTCTCTATTTACTTATATTCATGTATTATTATATTAGCTAGCCAGAATATTAGATAAGCACTTCATATGTTTTATTTTAATACCATTTCATTTGATCTAAGCACAGCCGAAATAAAACTCTTTGCCTTTGGGGAAATATTAATATATTGATTGTCCTTAAACATAATGTTTGATTATTATAATTTTTATACTATTATAAAATAAAGAAGTTTTATACTTTGCACATGTAAATTATAAATGGTGTTAGAGTCTACAAGCATTTTCTGAACAATTAAAGCTTTATGTCATCACAATGTAAAACGATTTTATAATACTCTTAGAAATAATGATATTTATCAAATTACAACAACAATGATTAAAATGCATAGTAACAGTAAATAATTAACATTAATAAGAGTTTACAGCAGGGTAATATAAATATTACCACAACTTTTTCTTGCAGTTTACAAGAAATATTTTGTAAATAAAATAAAAAGCCACAGAAATAAAAATACATATAAATTAATTTAGGCATCTCTATTTTGCAGTTGATAAAGATTTTATTGAAAATAATGTTTTAAATCTTTTGAAAATCTTAGAAGAATTATCGGATAAAGACAAAATATATAACTGAAAATAAATGATAAAAACATTAAAGTAATATTCAATAGATTTTTGCAAATAAAATAGTGATTAATAATCATGAATTAAAATATATTAACAAGTTTAAATATGTTGGTCATATTATTAACATAGATGGAATTGTAATGAAGGAAATAATCATTTGGATAGAGTGATTTTTGATAGAAATATCCTTGTATTAAAAAAAAGTATGCCTAATTATTCTTTAAAAACGTTTTTAATAATTGTATTTTACTAATTCTTACATTTGCACCTGAAACTTGGACACATAATAAAATAGCACTCTAGTGGCCTTAGACCATATAACAGAATTTGAATAGATGCATTCTAGAAGTACTGAAAGGGATTAAAAGTGAAATATGAGGATGAGAGAAAAAATAGATAAAAGTAATATCATTAAGATAATTAAAAGGCTAAAATATAGCTAGATTAAATACATTTCTAGAATAAATGACAGTAGATGAACCAGGAGAATATTGAACTGGTTTCTAAAAAATTATGAATGATCTATGTGAGATGAATGATTGAAATGAACAACTTTTTGAAATGAAATGAAGTAGAGAGGATAGATATTTGTATTAAATTTGGAAAAACTTTCTTTTGCTTTCAATTAATAGTGATTAATAATAATAATAATAATAATAATAATAATAATAATTGTATTTGCATATTTTATTATACATTTTATGAAGGCTATGAATATGAGGCATGGATCCTCGAAAACGTTAAGCCGATAAACTTTAATACTAATTAATATCTTCTCTAATTAACAATTATATATTTTACATATAGTGAGAAGTAAAGCTTTATTTATTAAATAATAATAATAATAATAATAATAATAATAATAATAATAATAATAATAATAATAATAATAATAATAATAATAATAATAATAATAATAATAATAATAATAATAATAATAATAATAATAATAATAATAATAATAATAATAATAATAACATAACAACAATAACAATAATAATACTTATTAAAAGTATTAGTTAAATTTTGAAAAGGAATAATTATTCAGGTAGTTTAAGATTAGTTATATTTATGATTAACAAACACATTAATATAATTTATTCAGAACAATAAAAATTGCAATATTTTTGGCATTATTTGCATTATATTTGAAAAATAATATATCACAAAAATACTAAATACTTTATGCATATAAATATCTGTTTTGATAAATGTAAATGCTTCTGGGACGTATTCTAATTTTATATAAATATATTCATTTGAGATAGTATATTTGTCCACTTTTTATTTTTTCCAACATCGTATAAACATCAATAAGACTTCCATAAAATATTGTATGGAAATGATGCTATAAACAGCATACAATATTACCTTTTTCATTTATATTTAAAGCATTTAAGAAATACTTTAAACATAAACTATTTGTTAGCCAGAGGTTAACCTTTTAGCACTGCATGTTTTTTCATTTGTAAAGAAATAATAATACCATAAGCAAATATTTAAACGTCGACAGCATTATTTTCAAGATATTTTGAAAGCGAATACTGAAATTAAGAATTTTTAAAGCAAATTTTTATTTAAAATATTATGTGGAAAATGAATATAAATATTACATAGATCAATATTTAAAATTTGAAATACCTGGATTTTTATACCTGGGACTTAATTGTAGATATAAAGGATTTGAACTCAGACTTTCAAGCAACCTTCAACTATTCACACCATCTCATACTACCGATACACATCAGTACACACATGTAAAGATAAATAATCACTAATATATAATCACTAATATACGTATTTCATGCTGAACCAGCACTTATCAGTTAGTCCAAATTATCAAATCCATATATATATAGTCACTGCTCAATTTATATTAAGATAGCAAATCTTTATACTTTAATGGACATGTTTTAATCTATTCCAACCTCCAACTCTTCAGCCATCCATACCATTGAAAATCTGATGATCTATATTGTAATTCATGTTGTTAAAAAAACACTTTTATTTTAGAAAATTCCAAAATAAAAATGTTTATTATCATAACTTTTTTAAAACAATCTAAAACATAATTCAGTTTGTTGACTTTTATTATCTTGATATTTGTAAATATCGATTATTTACTTTCTTTTTAAAAACCAAGCATTTAACGTTTCTAAGTTTAGATAATTTTATACGATTAATACATGCGTATTTTGTTTCTAACCTTTTATTTTTTATATTTCTTTCAGAGGTTTTCTAAAATTAATAAACAGGATAGATTTATTTTTGAAAATGAGCTTGCAAGAGTTAAATCGAAATAATAAAGATTTCTCCCTAATTTATAAAAAATGCATTGACATATTTAATTATACAACTAAGTATTTATATATAAATTACATTTCAGTTATTAGGCACGAGTTGCATTTTTTAAATCAAAATATATTAAATTTAAAAAAATTCATTTACGAGTAATAAATTATTTATTGCATGACAAAAGTTTTAACCCTCCATTTACTCTCTTTTAATTAATTATTATATTGTATTAATGGAATATAAAATTATCATTATAAAAATGAAATATTACAAAAATAAAATCACATGGTTTATGATAATACATTTGAAAAAATATTAAAGTACTTTTTAAAAAGATATAACTCAAAATATAAAATATCCAATCATGCATTTGAATTTAATACTTTTCATTATCTTTATTGCCTTACAGTTTCCACTGATCTTCAATCTTCATCTGTTTTCAACAATTTTCATAAACAAATAGAAGCTGATAGAACAACAATATAAGCCTATAGATGTTCCCTGATATTTGTTTGAAGCAACCACCATTATAAATAATACATGTATTTTACTGTTGTAGCACATTATATGCAAGTATCATGTATGCATTTCATTAAGTTTATTTACTTTCTGGGCATCATAATTTTGATGTCCAGAAAGTAAATAAATTTAATAAATTATATCGAAGTGATAGTATATTTTAGTTTTATTGTCAAAAATAAATGAATTCAACTGTTATTATTTTTGGTGTTAGTTTTTATTATTAATATACAAAAAATGATGTTACCACTAATTTTATTAACTTGATATTTTATATCTATGAGTGCCTTGTAAGAATTAATCAAGAAAAAGTACTGGAATCAACTTGCTTTGTAGAACTATCTATTGAGTATTTTCCTAACTTTTTTTAAAAAATACAAAATTCATCTATATTTTATTCTGATATTTTAATTTCAAAAACATCTAGAGACTTCAGTATAATTGAAAATGATATGACTTCAAAGACTTTTAAATACTGTTTTGTCAGATTTATCTTTGTTATAGTATTTCAAAAGTTTATTGAGATTACTTCAAGAAAACTTTATGACCTTGATTTTTTTTCTGAAGTTTATTAAGATTCATAATGATTTTTGCACAATTATTGTGTAATACTTATGAATAATCAATAACACATAAGATTACTTATGAATAATCAATAACACATAAGATTACACATAAGCAAATTATGGAGATCTGATAGAAAGACACTTTCTGATTGTTAACATATCATCATCACCAACATATAGAACATATTGCAATGTCATAAATATTATTTAAAAATGTAAGATTTTAAAGCATAATTTTATAGATTTATCAGATGTAGATATTTATTCATTCAGATTTTAAATACAAATGTCAATCCAAGATATCTTGATTTCATGAAATATGTATGTCTGCTTGTTCTGACTGATGAATAAGAAAACTGTTCTTTGGTCTTATTACAATCTTATTTCTACAATATTTGCATAGTTCAAATATGATGTTTTTAAAATTTATTTCATTTATAAATTCTGCCAAATATAGATCAATTTATTATGTTCTGAGTGTTGAAAGTTTCCGAAGTTCTCACTAAGAAGAACAATTAAATTTGTCACAGCACCAGAGGTTTAATAAAAATGCATTAATGAAATTATTGCTTTACTTGAAAAATGTTATATGTATAATATATATTTTACTTATAATAATTACTGCTACAAAAATATTAGAAATAGTTATACATTTATTTTATAATCATTATTTTCTTATTATTTAGGGAAAATTTTGAAATCATTACTTTGGAGGGTAATGCAATCTAATCCTTGTATTTTTCTGATATATAAATGATACTTAATTACTTGCTTCCATAGGAAAAAAAATGATATATTTTTCAAATCTTTATATAATTTACATTGCAATAATTTAATTTATTCATAATGGTATAGGAATAATTCTGGTAGCTTATTATTGCATTCTATATGAAAAAAAATTTCACCTAAAAATAGATAATTAAACAAATTTTATTACTATTCTATTCAATATGCTTCTATAGTTCAGAGTTTAATTGCCAAATCTTTTAAAGAACTTCTTATAAGAATTTAATGAACAAAAATTGGCTTGTAAATGGTAATATATATATACTATAAAATGATATATTATCTTGCTTTTTACTTTCTCTGTACACAAAATAAAAAAAATTAATTTTAATTTTAGCCAATTATTAAAAAAATAGGCAAATATACATTTTCTCACTGTATATATATATATATATATATATATACATATGATATATATATATACAGTGAGATCTGCTATGTATTATATATATATATATATATATATATATATAATACATAGCAGATTGTATTAATAAAATACTTAATAAATATAACATAAAATTATTTATGATATAATAAAAACATTAAACATTTTCCCTGAATAAATATTTAATGTTTTTGAAAATTACAGAATTTATAAAAATTTCTACATTAGACACCAATTCAGACCACTAGAAAAGTAGATACATAGAAAAATAATCTTGAAATAGATAATTTGCTTAATAACTTAAAACTTATAGTGAATTTCAAATTTCTTATAAATGCAATAGATTAGAAGATAGAATTAGGCAGAAGTTATAAAAATACTCAACAAATTCTACAATTACATAAAAATATGATATTTTTAAAATGTTTGGAAGTCTCTGTCAGTTAACAAAATATGATTTTTGTCAGTTAATTATATTTTTCCTTCATTTTGTTTTGGTTAATTAAAAATTTAACTGAATTTATAATACAGATTAAATGGTCATATACATCTTGAAAAAATAACTATGATGTTTCTGAGATATCAAAATATAAACTTTGATATCATTTACTCATAATAATAATCACAATTTTTTTCTTACAATTTGGTTGGTCATGAACCTATTCCAAGCAAAGGAAAACTAGAAAAATATTTTTCATTTTATACTCATGAAAATATTTCTTAATACTATATATAATTTTTGAAGCAATAATAAATTTCCATGCATCATTTATAATATTTTCTACTTCTAAATATTATTTCTTAATAAAAACTTTACTAATCTCATAGTCTACAAAAAAGTGTTTTGAAGAAATTCTTTAATTTTTATTAAATAAATAATGTCTAGTAATTATTTTTAAAAAATGCTTGATAATTTCATATTACTTTAAATAATTATATATTTATAAAGTAATTAATATTCATGCTAGCAAAAATAATACCATCCAGTTTTTAATTAGTACTTGCTTAGTTACATTTTGTGTGACTTTAGTTTAAAAAAGTAACCGCAATCCTTCACTGTATATATATAAAAGTTTTCTTTTTTTCTTTTCAAAAGAAATAAAGTTATCTATACTAATCTAATCAACTATTTTTACTTCTAGTCTTTTGTTCACATGTTAAATGAGTACTTTGCGGTCATGTAATTTGAAAATTACTGATTAAATTTGTATACAAAAAAGGACTAATATGCTTAAGAAATAAAAAGAATATTTTTATAATGCATACTAAAGTCAAAAAAAAATAACAAGAATACTTCTGCTTTCTGATGAAAACCAGTTTTCTGGTTGAAATATTAAAGCAGATTTATAGAGAAATAATTGAGTGTTTTTTTCTTTTTTTATTAATATTTTTTTTTATATTTTCTTGAGTTAGTTCATATATATATATATATATATATATATATATATATATATGAATGAATGAAATAAAAAAATGTGCAGGGGTGTTGTGGAAAAGAGAAGCTAAAGATCGGAGAAGATGGATTAAACTTGAGACCTTCATCCTGCAGTGGATTGATAATGGTTGATGATATATATATATATATATATATATATATATATATATATATATATATATATATATATATATATATATATATATATATATATATATATATTGTACCCTTTTGTTTAGGTTAGAAAGGATTATTTCTAATAATCTACTGAAAAATTTTAAATTTTGAAGTTGGATAAGGGGTGATGTATGTTGTGTGTTAATAATCTTTGAATAATTTAGTTAAGGCAAGTAAAATAATTGATGTATAGTATTAGGTTGGTGTTTGTAAGAAAACAGTTAACCAAAAGTCATTATAAGATTGTATGGTTGGGAGAACTGGCCACAATAAATACTGATTTAATAAGTCTTATAAATAATAATTAGAGTAAATTTTAAAAGTAATGCTTTAAAGTAAAACGAATAGATTTAGTAATAATAATTGTATTTATTGGCTATATTTTTAAAATCATTTGATTAAAAAATAATAATGTGGGAGAAAAGTGTATTTTTTTTGTTTTATAATAGTAAAATAATTATTTTAAAATTGTGCTATAATAGTGATTATGTATCATTTTATAAATTAGATTACTATTTTAGTCTTTAAATTATTAGCACCTTATTTAGTTTTGTAAATCACATGATGCACACCTGTGTTCGAAAATAGAATAATATTATCTGTTATAAATGTTAAATTGGATTTTAAAAGTGAATATAATAAATAAAATCAGATTTATGTTTTTTTGTTGAAAATAAATACGTTAAGTTCAAAATAAAGGTAGAAATGGTAATAAATATTAAAATGTGATTTTTAAAAATTATTTTGGAGTCTTTAGTAAGTGAAAATAAAATCTGAAAATTAAGTAAGAATTGAATAATATAATAAAAATAAATATTTAGTAAATTATTATTAACTTTAACTTTAAACCAATGTCCGTGGTCCTGATAATATGAGGCCAGGATTGTTTAACAGACCAATCAAAATTGGAATCAGCTGGAGTATTTAAGAGCTGTTTACATTTTGGCAGACGATTATTGAGCTGTTATCTTATTCTACCAACATACTATTATAACATCATTAATATTTTCTACAATTTCGGTAAAGTATTTAGTAGTGTAATAATCCATTTTATTTAAATTCAATTTTTGTAAAAGTACAGTAGTCTATTATTATTATAAGCTCGTGGGATATAGAAATGTTTTGCTAAAAAATTAAATTATTCCTTACTGTGCCAATCTGCTTTGTTCAATTTGTCATCAACTTAAACATGAAGAAATCATCACTAAATATAAAAAATTTAATGGAGGTATTCAAATATTATTATTGTATGAAGTATATAATTTTGCCTACGTTGATATGTCATATTGATTTACGACTAAATTTCATAAAAAGAACATCACGGAAAAAAATATACATAAAAAAAACATTTTCATTAAAAGATATAAAGTTGAATGAGATAATGTATTTTATGAAGAAAATTTATTTAAAATACAATGGAAAAATACTTTTAAAGAAAAAAAATTTTAAATTTGACCGAACAATTATTTTAGAACGTGGAGATATTTCTTTCTGAAGAAATATTGGAAATATTTTAAAATTGAATTTTTCCTAGAAAATATAAGATCATTTGCAAGTAGGTGACTTACATCATATTTAAAAAAAATATTACAAGTCAGTCATTAAGGTATGTGGGACATACAAAAGTTTATTTAAATTATTTGGGAAAATAATTTAAGTTATTTGAAAATATTGGGAGAATTATTGGTTGTATCAGAAGATATTAAACCTCAATAAATATGGAAAAGTTACAAGAATTTGGAAAATTATCTTGACGAAGAGTATTTAAAATTAGATATTTACCTGATAATACATGTTAAAGATTTAAAGTTTTGGAGATAAGAAAAATATTAATTATATTAGTGTAAGTCTTATAGAATAAAAGTAAACGTACCATATTTAACTTGAACTGTCAGTTTGGATTATATATTACAACATTCATTACCGGAGCATGCATGATTATTGACGTCAAAAGTGTGTATTAATGTTTTTTTACCAGGAGAAAAGATACTTCATGTAATGAACTTATTATCAAGAAAAGAACATTTCATCGTAAGAAATTCTAATAAAATTATTGTAAATATGGTTTTAAAATTATTTTTTTTACCAATAAAATTATAGTAATATTTATTCATAGTGTAAATATAGTGTAGAAACAGAAAACATTAAATTATTTACTAACTTAGTAATTAAATTTTATTGTAAAAAAAAAAATCTTTAACTTAGTATATTTTAAAGGGTGATAATGTGGAATAAACAATAATAAAATGTTTATTTAGATCATACTCCAGATGACATCACTAAGTAATTGCCAACAAAAATTACTTATGGTAATAATGTAAATTATTAATAGTTTTAAAATGTGTTTATTATTTTGTACAGATGGATGTGTATATAAAACACACACCTACACATAATTTATCATTTTGTTTAGTTATTTAAGAATATGCATAATTTTAATGATATAGTAAAGATATTTAAACATAAAAGAAATATAAGTATATGATTCTATGAAAACTGAATTGGATGTTTATTTAAAGTGTTAAAAATATGACACTGATTGTTTGTGCTAAAGTTTGAGAACTATTAAAGAATGAAATAATCTTGTCTTATTAGTTAGTTAGACTGTTATTCTAAAAATGAATTCATTTGTTATTATAGAAATGAGGATGAATTTAGCGATAAAATTGGTGAATTTAAATGTTAATATCTTAGTATTAGGTTATATAAGACCATGACAATATTATATGTAGGTTTTATTTATATGGGAAGAAGAATATACTATATTGATATTTATACAAGTATAGCTAACATAGCCCTATATCTTGTTTATATTCATGGCAGTGTTTATTTTTTTATGTGTTAAAGCTTAATGTGCCATAGCGCTGAATGAATAGCCTGGACATTATACTTGGTAGAAGAGGTTATTAAACAAATATGTTATACCTCAGTTCATGTACACTGTGCCCATGATGGTTAGCTGATAAAGATGTTAAGTTGAAGTTATAGTTTACCCCATATGCCTACTAGTTTATATGTTATTGAAATTTATTGGATTACATTGTAAAAGATGGTTGTTTTAAAATTGAAAATAATAAATAGGTTTGGAAATAGAGAATCATTAAATTGGATAAGATAAGTTATGTTGTTTAGATTATAATAAGTGTAAAAATTATAAAAACATAATTTCATCAGTGAAAGAAAGAATCATAAAACTTTTATAGTTAAAAATGATATTTGTTTCTTTTAGAAAATAAATAGTTGACAATTTAAAAGAATTTATAATGATATTACTTAATTATTAAGAATTTTTTAAAAAGACATATTTTAAAATGCATATTTTTATTTATGATTAAATGTAATAAACTGAATCGTGTTGAATGAATGAAAGTAGTCATAAGTTTTACAAAAATAATTTTATAAAAACACACTAATTCGTGATATTTAAAGTTTAAAGTAATAATTAGTAAGTAGCTTAGTTTGATGGTATGCTATGAATTAGGGTTGTTCACATAAATATTGAAAAATGACTATATAGAGTGATAAATAATTTTAAAAACTAAATAACAAGGATAAGTACATAATAAAAGTATTACCCATATTTTTTTAAAACCTATAAAGTAATAATATCGAACAACTGTAATAAAAGTTATATAATGATAATTTTAAAAATAAGAAATATTTTATGTAAGAAGTGTTCTGTATCTTATGTTTTAAGTCATTTGAGTTGTCTTGAAAAAATACCTGAATACGAATAAATAGAATTCTATCAAAATGTAATAATGTAAATAATTTTATTGTTAAGTTTGCTAATAAAATTGTTAAATTGTTTTATAAGTCTTGGTGTTGACTCAATTTCTTCACATTACAATTACATAATCACAGATAATTATAATGAAGAAATAATATTTGCACATCATAAATAATTTTTTTATTTAAGAGTTATACTATTTTATTGATATATTTTATTTAAGAAGTTTTACTTATTGTATTACTATGATGGTCATGGAATAATTACCAAAGATTTACATTAAATTATCTTAGTAATGATTGCCACATATTCTCAGATTATAATATCATATCATACATGTTTACTTAAAATGCCATATGGATAATAGAGAATTATATTACAATTTTATTATAAGATATACAATTATAACATTATAAATAAAAAGATAGGAGAGTGAATTATAGATTAAAGATTAGTATTACTATTTGTTATTATTAATATTATTAAATTGTAGTTAGGAATGATATTAAATCCCTTATCATACTTGATTACAAAAGTTATAATTAATTTATCATTATTTTAAGAGAACCTGAGATTATTTGAGTTGAATTAGTTTTGAGAAAGATATTTAAATTAATTTGTTAAAAGTAATTTACTTAATTAGCTTTGATTCAAGACGTAAGAGTACTATAAATGTAGTATTTGAGTAATAGGAATAAGGATAGTATTCTTATGCCATTAAGGTGATATCCAGTGGGAGATTAACTTAATGTATTCACTCTACCACTTGTAAACTTACTTCATAGTCTCATGATTTGATTAGATATTCATTTATTTCACTTATAAACCAGAACTATATTATTATTTATTAATTAAGTTAATTTAATCATTGATATCCTTAAAAATATAGTTGTTATTAATTTAGATACATTTAGATAAACATAGTTATTTATCTGAGCTAGATCAAGTGATTATAGTTATATATTTCCAGGAAGTGAGGGTACAATACACACACACACACACACACACACACACACATATTTATATATATATATATATATATATATATATATATATATATATATATATTAATAGAAACATGCAAAAGTTATATTTTCATAAGTTTAAAATTTAATTACAAGCTATATTAATAATATAAATCAACAAATTTTATACTTATTTTATCTGCACATATCTCAAAATCTGGTACATATTTTTATGTGATCA
The DNA here is from genome assembly GCA_028023455.1 of Epiperipatus broadwayi. Taxonomy (NCBI): domain Eukaryota; kingdom Metazoa; phylum Onychophora; class Udeonychophora; order Euonychophora; family Peripatidae; genus Epiperipatus; species Epiperipatus broadwayi. The sequence goes on along the minus strand of JAQFVV010000098.1, from coordinate 2,589,332 downwards.
CAAGATTTTGAATTGTCATATGGGAATGGATTTAATAATCCATTTAAAATTTAATTCAGTTGGGAAAACATTTGTTCACAGATGTAGGGTGAACCAAAATAATTAAAAATAAGTATTACGATTTTTTTTTCATTGTCTAAAACTGTTCAAAAAGAAATGTCCAACATTCTACTATAATTTTAATTGTATATTTGTCCTTTTTCTTATTCTTCTCACATTTTTTTTTAAAATTTAATATTCCAAATTAAATAACATAATGTCTAGAAGATAAAAATAACTGACATACAGGCTTATTATATACCTATATCAATATATATATATATATATATATATATATATATATATATATATATATATATATATATATATATATATATATATATATATATATGTAGGGTATACGAGCACAGACTTTTACAAGACCCACTACTCACCATTCTATCTCATATCACTGATACACTTGAACACATATATGGAAAAAAGATAAGTAATCACCAATATACATATTTCATGCTAAAACAACAATTATCAGTTGGTCTAAATTATTATCTCTACACATATATGCAATAAGTGCTCAGATATATATTAAGATAATCATCAATTGGAAGGACAGTTGAAGAATTGGAGTGTGGAGTGGATTGAAGTCTGTCCATTAAAGTGTAAAGATTGGCTATCTTAATATATATCTTAGCACTTATTGCATATATGTGTAGAGTTCATAATCTGAACCAACTGATGATTTCTGGTTTAGCATGAAATACATATATTGGTGATTATTTATCTTTTCAACATATATGTGTTCAAGTGTATCAGTAATATAAATAAAGTGGTAAGTGGTGGGTCATTTGAACATCTGTGCTCATATACACTATACAAGATATAAATAGTGTATTATTTATGCAATTTTGTTTTCATCAAAATTTTTTGAATCATTAGCGAAACAAAACATGAAATTATTTATTTTCAATATTCTGGATTAAGTTTTAAATACCAGTCAACAATTGTCAATATATTCAATTAAAATTTCTCATTAACCATAATATTTTTAATATTGAGAAAAAAATTAAAATTCTATTTTATAGCATTATTATTAAATAATCTGTACTTCTTTATAAAGTTTTCCATTCTTAATATAAATAAAAAATATAAACGTCATTGACATGAACATGAAGATTAAAATTATCAAAATAATTTATTAAAATCTATCAAAATTCCCAGACTTATTAGTTAACCAAATGTTATTATTGAATTCCAGAAACTCTTTCTACAATAAAAAACATTCTTTGCCAAACATATTTATAAATTTTTAAATCTTTTTGAATATGTTACTAATTAAATTAATATTTTCTTTTTCTTAACCATTAAGCTTCAGAATACAATAGTACATAGTTACTCTTCTTGTCTATATCTTGTAAAAATGATTTGTCATCTGTATTTGAGATCTGAACATATTTTAACTAAATTTATTACTTTCTCTATATTAATCATATTTTTATATTAATCTTTTCTAGGTATTTTTTCACACAGATTTTATTTATGAATAATTAAAAAATAATAAAATATAATGAATAATTTCAATTTGTAATAATTTTAGAAACCCAACATTTTTCCATACATACTTTGGTAACATAAGAAAGTATGGACAATTTTTTTTAAAAATATAATTTTCTACTATTATGAAAATCTAAAATTTCATTAATTTTTGGAAAGTATCTATTTATTTTGATTGCACATATTTCTTTGATTTTTTTTAATGCTATTGGTGAAAACATGTTATAATTTCTAATTACAAGATATAATTAATATGATTAATATGGTTGCTTTTATCAAGAGCAATACTAAATACTTCAAATAATAACATGTCTTGGTTTTTTATTTGATCTTCAATGTATTGAATATAAAATCAATTCTCTGTTAAACACTTTATGCCAGTAGTGTTAGTCTTAAAATCCTTTTATAATTTATTTTGATTTTGAAACATTTGAAGAGTTCATTTATGAAGTCTGTGAACATATATTTGAGAAATTTTCCATTTATAAAGACAATTTTACTATTTTCCAAAAATTTAGTTTTATTGGAATTTAGTTGCTGTCAATGTATTTTAGAAGTTGTTTTTGATATCTATAAGTTATTATCTATTGTTTTATATAGAGTATATGAGCACAGACTTTCACATGACCCATCACTCATAACACTGATACACTTGAACACATATATGTCGAAAAGATAAATAATAACCAATATACGTATTTCATGCTAAACCAGAAATCATCAGTTGGTTCAGATTACCATATCTACACATATCTGCTACAAGTGCTCACATATATATTAAGATAGTCAAACATTATACTTTAATGGACAGGCTTCAATCTACTCTACACTCCAACTCTTCAGCTGTCCATCCAATTGAAAATCTGACGATGGAATGCCCAAAGGCCACCCAGAGGCCAAAATTCTTGTCACGCCCATGTTGACCAAAGATCAATCTGACCCCTGATGTAGAGAACATAATTCATTTAATAAATATACAAGGGATGGGCAGACATCTCTATTATGAAATAACTAACATGAGGGGTCAGATTGACCTTAGGTCAACTTGAGTGTGACAAGAATCTCAGCCTCAGGATGGCCTTTGGGTGTTCCTTCATCAGATTTTCAATTGGATGGACAGTTGAAAAGTTGAAGTGTGGAGTAGATTGAAGCCTGTCCATTAAAGTATAAGGTTTGGCTATCTTAATAAACATATGAGCACTTAAAGCATATATGTGTAGAGATGGTAATCTGAACCAACTGATAATTGCTGTTTTAGCATGAAATATGAATATTGGTGATTATTTATTTTTTCAACATACATGTGTTCAAGTGTATAAGTGTTATGAGATCATGTGGAGAGTGGTTAGTTATGTGAAAGTCTGTGGTCATATACCCTATATATTACATATATAAACACAGGTATATAATAAGCCTGTGTGTTTGAGTTATATCTATTGTTTTATGTATTCTGATTTCTTTTCTGACTTATATTTTCCTCACACAAATTTGAGTGGTGTTCAATGTTATGTAAATGACAAGATATAGCTTCAATAACATAATGCTTTCATCTTATTTTCTTTAAAAATTTTATATTTATATTTTTTTGTTTCATTATTACTAAAAAAAATTAACAGTGTTATTTTTACTATTATCTTATACAATTTATATATACAGTTCAAACTCTAGAATAAAATATTAAACATTTTATTCATGACTGGATTCAAATGAGATAATGATTATCATGATGAAGCAGACTAACATTCATCATATAAAAAGGTAATTCATTACATAATAACACATTCACATATTGGCAAATTATTCACCATAATGAAACTACTGCCCATAATGATTATTAATATTTGCATAGTTGCAAGTTGCATGGAAAAATATATTACATTCATTTTGGGCAAAGTAATATTGACTACAGTTTTATAAACGGTTTGCTACTAGTTTACTTAGTTTACATTGGTAACAATACAAATTGGAAGTAATTGTTATTGCAAAGTAAAGTAATTTGAATCTATCTATTGGCATACATTCATGTTAAAAATTAGCTATTCAAAATTTAGTACTCTTAACATCTCAATACATGTTAAAGTTTAACAAATAAAAAACAAATAATAAAATAAATCTTTGTTGACATGAAAACAGTTGTGAAAAATAAAAAAAAATAAAATACAGTCTAAAAGTATTCAAATATGAAACTAATTATACAAAATTCAATTCTTGGAACAAATTATTTGATTTTTTTTTTTTGTTAACCAACATTTGCAGAGTAAATTGATAAAATATAAATACATTAATATTATTTTTGTTAAGATTATTAATTCAATTAAATTATACTTTTCTAGTAAACAAATAGTAGATCATCCTAAATATATTTGTGAGTCATTAAGTAATACATGAGACATAGATTGTTCATGCCTCATCTAAACAATAGGCTATCACAATAAAAAATTGTGATTATCATTAATTTTTCAACTTCTAAGGATAATTATGGATTATTTGAACATTCCACATAGTCCATATACACATTAATTTAAACAATCATATTTTTAAAAAGTCTTTTAGTTGTGATTTACTATCTCAAAGTTATATTTGGGTTGTCTTTGATAGCATTAAACTATTTATTATCACTTTATTGCTCAGAACTTTTTGTAAGCAATTACATATCACATGGTATTATAAAATACTTTTATTTATTTCATGTTTGCTGTCTATTTTCCATGGTCAGTATTAGATTGGAATTTTATTTGCAAAAATCCATCCTTATTAAAAAATAATATTCCTTTTATTTTTTTTGCAAAAAAAGACTGTCAAATAAAAAAAATTCTCAAATTTATTAAATATTTTAAAATTTTTAATAGTATGACTATCAGCTCTAACTGTAATTTCTTATTGTTACTCTAATTCTAAACTTAATTCTTAAAGTCCAATCCTTTATTTTTAGAAGGATTTTGTTTACTTAAAGATATGTTCTTTCCAATTTTTTCTGTAGGTGCTATGTTTTTTTATGAGATGACAATTTCCCTGTGGTTTTTTCAGATTCTGTCTTTATTTTAGTTAATTAACTTTATGGTTTCTATCTCAAGTCAACATCTTCATTTAACAACATTGAATCTTCATTACATATACTTGTCCTTATATTTATTTACTTATATATTTAACTTGAACTTTCATCTGAAACTAGCATAATGTTAAATTTTTTTATTAATCACTTCATGAACTATTAGTTTACCACATTTTACCATATTAGTTATTGATAAATTTTCTGCACAATTCAGTGCAGTTATAAAATACCAGGTCCTGGATCTTAAGGTTCTCAGATGGATTCTAGTTTTGGCACTTCTGGTTTTCAAAATTATTATGAATCTCTGATCAATAATATCCTTTGATTATATTTTTGTATCATTGATCAATCACAGTTCTTATATATTCTTTTATCATACCGATAATTTTATTTAAATTTGAAATTATTTACAGATTTCTTTACTTCTTTATATTGTATAAAGCCTTGATAACACTGTTGGTAAAAGTCTTGCTTCGTGGATAGTTATTTGCTCACTTTTGAATATTAATTCTTTGTAAACATGCCTATGCATACTTATAAATATGATATATTCAAAAACTATCCAGCTATATTATATTTTATCCATATGATTGCATAGTATTTAATTTAATTTAGTATAAATAGTGCATACAACATGTATACTAAGAAAAAGTTTGTTTAATACTTTAAAATAAATATGCCAATTATATCAAAATAATATGCAGATCATGCTTTTGACTAAATAATAGTCATAATAATAACTATTATTATCCAAGAGGATTGTAAGATTTACAGAAGAATTACAAAAATGTTGATTTACATAAAATTAGATTAAGTAATTAATAAATCTTAGATTTAAGCTTTATGCTTGTCCAAATTATAATAATATTAAATAGTGCTAACACACTTATAATGTAAAGCTGTATAAATTAATAGCAATTAACCAATTAAAATGGCTTAGTGCTTTCGAGAAAATGTATTTCTCATAACCATAGCCTGTTGTGACACTTTCATTGGAATCATTCTATCTGTATAATATGCAAACTTTATGCAAATGAGTCAATTAGCCCATCTTTTTGATATAGCAAAACATGCTTCTTTATGATTAATGGTGAAGGAGTCTTCTGCTATGAAGTACACCTCCTTTACCTTACATTTAACATTGTGCCTCTCAGTACAAACTAATTTTGCAGAAGCAGGTTCGAACTCATGTCTGGATATTTTTTGATGTTGTGCAAAATTTGAAGTCTATTCTGGGTTAGTATGTGACATACTATACCTATACTTATGCTGTGACAACCTAGTAGCTGTAGTGGCTCTTGTTTCACCATAGTATGAGGCTTTTCTATTAATTTATACAGCTTTATGTTATAAGTGTGTTAGCACTATGTAATATTATTATAAAATTTGATTATATAAAGTAAATGAATTTATTTACATGGACCATTTTTTGACAGAAGAATGCAGGATTCTTTCTAGTTGATTGCATCCCTTTGTCAAAAAATGGCTCATGTAATTAAATTCATTTATATCTTATAATCAAATTTTATGTAAATCACACTTTTGCAATTCTATATATCTCACACCCTCTTTGATAATAATATATATGACTATGATTACAAATTAGTCGAAAATGCTCAGCATACTATTTTCTTAAGCAAGCTTTTCTTAGAATATCTGCTGCATGTAGTATTTATATTAAATTACATTTTTTGGGAAAAAGTTTAAATCTCTTGGAATTATAGTATTTAATTTAGTAAATAAAACGAAAAATAATTTGGTTGCCAAGAAACTTGAAATGATGATGATGATAAAAGCTTACAATGAGTAACTGCATCATTTTAGTTTTAACCAAACTTTACTAACATCATATGGAATATAATTATCACATTAATAATATGCTAATTATTTATATAATAAAATAAATGAAAGATTATTATTTATTACATCCTTGAATAATAAATGTAATATTAAAAATATTTATATAGACAACTAAAATTGTAAAAAAAGCAAAATTAATATATATTGGTTTCACCTTCTCATTCTTTTTACACAAAGCATATTGACAGTTATCATAAAGTTTTGACTTGAAAAATGATATTTTGAAATGAGGTATAAAGTTTGCACAAAACTAAAGTCAAACAAAGATTCTTTTTCTCCCAGCAAGTAATATGTTAAAAGTTTCTTAAAATATATAAAATCTTAATGTATGGTTTTAATTTTTTTTTTATTTACGTTTTGTTATTCTCTAAATAAATAATAAAATTGTTACAAATCTAAATATAAAACATTTACAATCTGCAAATATTAAACACTGTACGTAACATTAACCCTGATTTTTTAAACATTATTATATTATTAAAATTGATACCACACAGTTTTTAAATAAAGTGTGTGAACCGTTTTTAATTATAAACTATGAATTGTATTTAAAACTAATACTTAAGTTCTTTTTTATATATGTTTTCTATATTAACTAAAACATATTGGATCAAGATTTACTTTATATGTTTTTAAATATAAATTTTTAATAGCTTCAATATAGATGTAATAAGGGAGAAGTACCCAAAACAACAGCATGCTAAATGTAACTTAAACATCTATAAATATAACTATAAAATGACCCCTCCTATAATTTGGCTGGCTAAAATATGGGTCATCTTATTATATGTTTTCATTTATAGATGAATTGTTTACTTATAGCTCGCTCTTTTTTTTTTTAGTTCTGCATTATTATAGTTATGTGTTTTTGTAACTGCCATTATAAATAAATTCTGAGGATGTTTAATTATGGAAGAAAACATTATATAAACTAAAAAAATAACATGATTTCTTTAATATATACATATAATCAGTGTTGATAACAAAACTTCTACACACTTCCTACTTCAAAATGTGAATAACCAAAGGATACAACATCTCAAAAAAAATTTTAGTGTTTATTTTTCTTATGAATGATTACTGAAATTCTGTAATTATTTGTTATAGCAGAACTGGATTATGTGAATATCGAAATCCAATAAACAACTTCTCTTAAATCTGGATTAAATGCAAGCAAAGTCATATATTACGTTACCTTAACATATTCCATACTTCTGCCAATATTTCAAATGTGTCTACAATTATGGACTTAAACTTATGATTTTTCAGTTTATATTTATCCTTCATTCCATCTCAAGCAACAAATACACATGAACACATCATACATGCACAAATGATCCCAATATATATATACACCCTCCTGTTAAATTAATATATATATATATATATATATATATTTATATATGATATATATATATATATATATATCATGCAAAACCAATGCTCATTAGTTGGGCCAGATCATAATCTCCCACACATATATACAATCAATGTTTGGTTTGCATTAAAATAGCATTTGCTCAATTTTTAATGGGCAAGCTTCTATCTTTTCACCCCTTCAACTATTCAACTATCTATTTCATTGAAAAACTGATGATGAAACACTCAAAGCCCTTCATTTCAATTTAATTCCTCATATTACCAGACTACTATTTAACCATATATTAGGAGAGTGATGAGATGAGCCCATATTATAATCTATTTCCAAGACAATATGCAATTTGCTTATACTAAATGTTTAGTATATATATATATATATATATATATATATATTATAACGGTAATTAGCTATTATATGTAGTCTTTTAATCTGCAGAAATACTTTCAGTTAATTTCTTAACCTGTCTCATATATAAGTAGAGAGATTTGAACTTAAGATTTTTCAGATATACATTAATACTTACACAGATAAATAAATAGAAATATGCATGGATGATTGGATATGTATAGATATATGGTTAGATAAACAGACAGACAGATTGATAGATAACTGATAGATATATTGATAGAATGGGCAAGCTGATATGTGAATATAAAATATATAGAATGCTAGACAGATAAATCGATAGATAGATATTACTCACACATAGATAGATAGATAGATAGATAGATAGATAGATAGATAGATAGATAGATAGATAGATAGATAGATAGATAGATAGATAGATAGATAGATAGATAGATAGATAGATAGATAGATAGATAGATAGATAGATAGATAGATAGATAGATAGATAGATAGATAGATAGATAGATAGATAGATAGATAGATAGATAGATAGATAGTTACTTATATATTAGTCAAATATATATATGTCATATTATTCACTACACGGAATATCCCGCAAATCGTAATAATAATATGACATCTTTTATCCGTGAAAATATTAGAATTAATATATATATATATGATAGTCATGGGGTAATGCCTACAGCACTTATCTGATGTCGCCATAATCTGGATTTAAATTTAAGCTGGGTAAAACGTGTTTTTTTTAGATCCAAACATTCTTAAGATTTTTTACATATTCAGACAATAACCCATCCAGATAGATATTCACTTATTATTGAGAAAACTAAACAAAAATAAAAACTTGATGAAACTTTCCCCATCTCTCACTTAACATGTCTTAAGAGTAACGTTTTCTCATCCACTGTTACTCAAGGGAAGGAGACATATGAAAGTATCTTAGTTGGCATTGTTGTATAAAACATTTTTGTATATTATTAATGGTATATAATCTTTAAAAACAAATTACAAACTATATAATATAAAAAGGTAATTAATAAGCATTAGATTTCTTACCCATCCCATATTATTATATTTACTTATATATTCGCAAAAAAAAGTCTCCAAACCATTTATTGTTTTATTTCAATCGTTTAACTCTGAAATATTTTTTTTATAAATAAGGCATTAAGATAAGATAAATATAAAACCAACAGAGAAGCTCAGGTGTTTTTATCAGAAACAAAAACATTTAATGGGAAAGAGGTTGTAAAACATAAAAACAAGTGCTTTCTTATTCTTACTTTAAAACATGCTAGCTTAAAAATTGTTTATATACGAATATATAAAAAATGGAAAAAGAGAAAGAAAACATGGCTTAAGTGTATTTAATTTCTGCTAGAGAAAAAATACGCAATAGTTAATAACTCTTATCAAATTCTTAGGGTTGGTGTTTAAGTCATCAGTTGAAAGATAAAAAAAAAATAGTTCTCTTCCAAAGAGTTTTTTAAAGAATGTTTATTTTTTAGATATATTTTTAAACATACAAAAATGTGGTTGGAGTTTTTATCGTTAATAGGATAAACACATTTACAAACTGTTTTATATATTTCATATGTGTGTGTGCATGACATTATACATGAAAATCATGTATAATATGTTATTTTGTAATTCTTTATATTTGAGAAGACTTCTTGTAGCAGTGAACCATTGTTTGTGTTTTAAAGTTTATTGTCTTCGTTAGACTGGTTGAGTTGTGAATTTGGGTTAATTGATTATTTATTGACTAATTTAGCTTTATGCTATTAATGTTTATATATATATAAGACATATTTTACAGATTCATCCGTGTTAAAATATTTTAAATACTGGTATACTGACGTTTCGACTTGATAACACAAGTCATCCACAGAGTGATAAAAAATAGAAACACGGTTGTAGAGGCGCTGCAATCATTGATTTGGAAAAAAAAAAAACGTTAAAGTTCCACCAATAGCAAAAATGTTAAATTAAGAATGTTTTTTAAAAAAATCTTTCCAAATAGGAGGAAGTCTACTTGTATCTTCTCGCTTATTGATGTAATCTGGCCTTTTAAGTATCTCAATGGCTTTTTTAATTTTGCACTGGTATAGATTATCACATCTGGATATGATCCTGGTACTAGAAAAATTAATTTTATGACCTGAATCCATAGTATGTAGTGAGAGTGCTGATGATGATGTGTTGTTTAACTGCATTAGCATGCTCATCTCTCCTAACACAGATGCGACAATTATTCATACCTATGTAAGAAGCCTTACAATTTTCACGTGAGATTTGATAAACACCATGAGATTCAAGAGGGATTAAATCCTTAGGCTTTGTTACTATATTGCTGATCTTTTGATGAGTAGAAAACGCTGTATTTATATTATAGCATTTTAATATAGTCCAATACTGTCTGTAGTTCCTTTTACATATGGAACACAAATCCTAATAACTGATTTATCATCTTTTTGTTCCTATTTTGTCCATTTTGGGCTTGAAATAAGGCTTTTTTATTAAATTTATAGTTATAACTATTTGCTAATAAAACACAATTAATATGTTTTATTTCATCTTTCAGATGTGACTTATCTGAAAGGTTAAATGTTCTATATAAAAGAGTTTTGGCTACAGAAACGATCTGAGTTGGGTGATGATGAGAATGGAAATATAAATATCTGTCCGTGTGTATTCTTTTTATAAATTGAAAAAGATAAATTATTTGGTGTTCTGGTTACTAAAAACATCAAGGAAAGGGAGTTTTCCATCTGACTTTGTCTCCATTGTAAATCTAATATGAGGATGCATATTTTTTAAATATAAGAAAAAGTCATCTAATTTATTTTTTTCATGTTGCCATATAACAAAATGTCATCTATGTATCTAAATCAAATGAGGGGTTTTAAAGTGGATGATTCTAAAGCACGAGTTTCTATATTTTTCATGAATAAATCAGCTATTACTCCTGAGATAGATGAGCCCATAGAAGTACCAAAATCTTGTCTGTAATGCTGTCCATTATATACAAAATATGTGTTCAAGAGACAATATTTAATCAAAGCAATAATATAGTTTGGCAAATTGCAACACTGTGAAATTACATTTAAAGCTTCATCAATTGGAATGTTTGTAAACAAAGACATGACATCAAAACTGACCAGAATGTCATTAGCACTAATTTTTAATTTTTTTAAAACAGAAATAAAATGAAAATAGTTTTTAATGTATGATTTAATAGAAGGAATTGTAGGTTTAAGGAAATCCGATAAATATGTAGCTAAAATATGAGTTGAAGATCCTATTGCTCTTACTATTGGATGAAAGGGGGTATCTGGTTTGTGAATTTTTGGAAGTCCATAAAATTTTGGACAGACACATGATTTTTCATGAGGTATTATTTTATTTTTATCTCTGTTTCAATAGGTGATTTATTAATAATGGCTTTTGTTATTTTTTCCAAGTCAAATGTCAGTATACCAATATGTAAAATATTTTAACATGGATGAACCCGCAAAATATGTCTTTTATATATGCAACCCGTGAAAATCTTTGTGTGTGTATATATATATTGTAATGAGCACATACGACATTACATTATTTTTTTTATTAGTAAACAGCAAAAAAATTAAAAATTCGCAAATAAAAACTTCTTTTGTTTGAAAATTAAAAAATCATCTTAAACTCGTATATATCTATAAAATCGCACAGATAAAAAAAAATTATTAAAATAAAACTTTATTAAAAATAGAAAAACTAAATCTTTCAACAAAAAGATTTAGAGATAAAATATATATCTTTAAGTTTGTGCAAACACTTTGCGAGTGTTAAATAATAAACTAATACCCTCTGACCAATACAAGATATAGAATTTATGCAGGAATAAATAGAATCCCAAGAATCCCTTCCTGCTTAAATTTTATATCTTGTGTTGGTCAGAGGGTATTCGTTTATTATTTAACACTTGCAAAGCATTTGCACAATTGGCTTGAAAGGCCGATATGAATGTAATTACAATTATATACAGACGCTATAAAAATAAATGCTTATCTTTAAGTTTGGAAAACAGATTAATTAATCAGAAATGGAAATGATTATTTTAATTAGTCAAAGTGAACTAGCCTTTGGGCATTTAAATGTATAAGCAGCAGTCATATAGAAAAACAATATAAACTAATAGCAAATGAGAGAAATCCATCAGGAAATCGGACCTCAATGGAAGGATCATCATCATTGATACGTAATGTCAATTGAATCCTTAAAATTAATATAAAAGGAAAAGTTTGGAAATTATTAGTAAGTTATTACGAGTAGACAGATATGTGTTAGTGCAGAGTTGAAGGAGAAGGGATTAAAAAGACGCACTCTTCAATCTCTTCAGTTCTGCTAGGAAAGAAAGAAATGAACTATTGTTTTCTACATTGAGGAGCAGCTGGAGTAAAAAACCTCTGGATGAATAAATAAAATGGCCAACAGAATACCAATCTTTTTAGGGTGGCAAGGGAATTCACGTTCAAATGGCAAGCAACAGATAAAGATGAACTGTTTAAAACCATAAGAACTTTATAATTAATGAACATTAAAATAAAAGCTTCCCATATTTAAATAATTACAATAGAATCCTATCTGACCAACATTATTTACTAATTAGTTATAATTTTATTTAATGTATTTTTTTTGTAAAATCATTTCCATTTATTTATTTATTTTTGTTCTTTAAGTTTATTTATGATTTTTGTTGTGCAATAAACTAAATTATATAAATGTTAAACTTAAGCCGGGCGTGAATGGCTATATAGATTTGTAAAGTTATATTAGGGAGGGTAATCTTAGGTTATTCGTTTCGTAGTTGAATTAGCTCAATGGATTGGATATATTTGTGTAATTAGTAGATGTAGTATGAGATCCACTGTGGGCAGGATTGCAGATATATGCCACATACCTTCTGTTTGCCTATGGATGGGTTTGTAAGTCGGCAAAGGACCGCAGACCATTCCTATGAAATTTTTTGTTTATTATTCTACTCGCCAACAGATGTAGCATTCCTGTTGGTGGAGAAATAATGTCTTCTCTAACTCTACTTACTGTTCAGATGTACATTCCTGACAGTATAGTATTTTGTGCTACCGTATTCATATTACATTGAACACATCGATATATCAGATGGATTGAAGTTTGGTTTGACTGCGGACCTTTGGCCTAAGGTTAAACAAGGATTGAATATTTTCTTATCAAATGCAAATCTATGTAGTCTTTTCATACTTGACACTCTAAATAAAGATGCATTAAAATTAAGTTGGGTATAGACGCTTGCATGGGTTCGTTACAGGTTAATTATGTTTTTGTTTTTCATATTTGATCAAAATATACTAGACATTCGGTAAATACTGATACCTTACGGTGAGTATCTAAGATGTATTTATGTTGGATGTCTTTTAAGTTATTGGTGTCTTTTGGCATCTTACAATGAATGCCATTGTGTTTCTTATAAATTTCCCTCTGCATTTTCATCAATGACTTTATATTTTGATCGTTTATGTTTTATTTTGAAATGTTTTAACCGTGTAATCTATGTAACCGATCTATACTCAAAATTATAAAACAAACTTTCATAAATCCATCTGTACGAACTTAACTAAAATGTAAACTTATAATATTATAAAAATTAAAATGTAAATTTAAATTCTAAAATCAAATTAAAATCTAAATAAACATACTAAAATAAAAATGTTAAATTTTATATATATATGTGCATAAATAAATGTTTGTATGTTAATTACTGGCAGTGGCTTATTTTATTCTTTTTTAAAAATATTCTTAGATAAGAATTTATTATATTATTTAATCTCTGCTACTCCTTGAGCTAGTGACATGGGCTAACAACTGGATATCAAAATATATAGAATATATATTTTTTTTACTTACGTATCTGCCTACTTTATAAATTTTTCTAGGTTCAAATGCCTAGACGGTGCCCTGTAGTACAGATTATGTTAAGCTCTCTCTCTCTGGATCATTATAATATATATATATATGTGTGTGTGTGTGTAATGATAGCCCAACATAGTTAATAAATAATTGTAATCAGTCAAATCGATCAATTTAGATGGATTTTTCTAAATCTTACAAAGCAGTAAAAAAATTCAAAATAAACTCTAAATGGATTTTACTACAAATAATAGTCAGTGTTTTCTAATATGCCTTAATTATAACTTAATAGATTTTGGAGTCTGCATGTTTTAGTAATTAAGGTACATAAATAAAATTGTTGCATTATCTTTTCTGTATGGATGCTTAGGTATTTTAAATTTCTAACTATTCTAATGGATTAGAATTTCCGTGAAATGCATTTATAATAAATGAAACTGATATTTAACATTAAGCATCACATGATCACATTTCCTATACTTGCACATTAATTGTACATAAACAGAGCAAAACTCTCCATACAGTATTGAAACAGAGTAATCAATGGATGCTAGAATGCTTGTGCACAAAATCAATATCTAATGCCTACTCATCCAATATCCCCTGACTAGTTTCTGGCTTGTGACTTTTGTCAGTGAGGAGATTTGGATCTGAGAGCACTGCATCTAGATCTTAGGATCTAATGTAACCCTCTAGCGACCACCTTTTATCTCTACTTAACTACAAAACTATGAGATTGAAATTGAAAACACAAAAAAATATTTTCAATCTAAGCTCAATAGCTTATATAGTCATATGGGTCTGAACTCAGTTCAGCACCCATACATTTTGGTGTCTTTGGCTCTTTTACAACCATAGCCACCACTATCCTATTAGGCAGGATTGGTGTTAAACCATTAAGCATCACATGATCACATTTCCTATACTAGCACATTAATTGTTGATAAACAGAGCAAAACTCTCCATACAGTATTGCCACCTGTGCTAAACAGAGTAATCAATGGATGCCAGAAGGCTTGTGCATAAAATCCCTATCTAATGCCTACTCATCCAATATCCCCAGACTAGTTTCTGGCTTGTGGCCTTTGTCAGTGAGGAGATTTGGATCTGAGAGCACTGCATCTAGATCTTAGGATCTAATGCAACCCTCTAGCGACCACCTTTTATCTCTACTTAACTACAAAACTATGAGAATGAAATTGGAAAACACAAAAAATATTTTCAATCTAAGCTCAATAGCTTATATAGTCATATGGGTCAGGTGGCAATACTGTATGGAGACTTTTGCTCTGTTTATCAACAATTAATGTGCTAGTATAAAAAATGTGATCATGTGATGCTTAAAGGTTTAAGACCAATCTTGCCTAATAGGATAGTGGTGGCTACGGTTGTAAAAGAGCCAAAGACACCAAAATGTATGGGTGCTGAACTGAGTTCAGACCCATATGACTATATAAGCTATTGAGCTTAGATTGAAAATATTTTTTGTGTTTTAAATTTCATTGTCATAGTTTTTTAGTTAAGTAGAGATAAAAGGTGGTTGCTAGAGGGTTGCATTAGATCCTAAGATCTAGATGCAGTGCTCTCAGATCCAAAGCTCCTCACTGATGAAGGCCACAAGCCAGAAACTAGTCTGGGTATATTTGATGAGTAGGCATTAGATAGGGATTTTATGCACAAGCCTTCTGGCATCCATTGATTACTCTGTTTAGCACAGGTGACAATACTGTATGGAGAGTTTTACTCTGTTTATCAACAATTAATGTGCTAGTATAGGAAAGGTGATCATGTGATGCTTAATTGTTTAACACCAATCCTGCCTAATAGGATAGTGGTGGCTAAGGTTGTAAAAGAGCCATAGACACCAAAATGTATGGGTGCTGAACTGAGTTCAGACCCATACGACTATATAAGCTATTAAGATTAGATTGGAAATATGTTTTGTGTTTTCCAATTCCATTCTCATAGTTTTGTAGTTAAGTAGAGATAAAAGTTAGTTGCTAGAGGGTTGCATTAGATCCTAAGATTCAGATGCAGTGCTCTCAGATCCAAAGCTCCTCACTGACGAAGACCACAATCCAGAAACTAGTCTGGGGATATTGGATGAGTAGGCATTGGGTAGGGATTTTATGCACAAGCCTTCTGGCATCCATTGATTACTCTGTTTAGCACAGGTGGCAATACTGTATGGAGATATTTAACATTCAGTAAAAATTCAAAATTTATAACAATAATCAAATGAAAGTTGCAGAAATGTAAAAAAAAATATCTATTTAAATGTAATCTCCTAAAAATTCTGGCAGGTGTATAAATAAACTTTAAAACAAACAGACTGATAGATAGATAGATAGATAGGTAGATAGATAGATAGATAGATAGATAGATAGATAGATAGATAGATAGATAGATAGATAGATAGATAGATAGATAGATAGATAGATAGATAGAAGATAGATAGATAGATAGATAGATAGATAGATAGATAGATAGATAGATAGATAGATAGATAGATAGATAGATAGATAGATAGATAGATAGATAGATAGATGGATGATGGATGGACAGATGGACGGATGGACGATGGACAGATGGACAGACAGACAGACAGATAGATAGATAGATAGATAGATGGATGGATAGATAGATAGGTAGATGGATAGATTTATGGATAGATAGATTGATAATAGATAAATAGATAGATAGATAGGTAGATAGGTAGATAGACAGATAGACAGACAGACAGACAGACAGATAGATAGATAGATAGATAGATAGATAGATAGATAGATAGATAGATAGATAGATAGATAGATAGATAGATAGATAGATAGATAGATAGATAGATAGATAGATAGATAGATAGATAGATAGATAGATAGATAGATAGATAGATAGATAGATAGATAGATAGATAGATAGATAGATAGATAGATAGATAGATAGATAGATAGATAGATAGATTCAAAATTGAATGCATTTTACTAATGCATGTACTAACTGCTTTTGATTAAAAAATTAATGTAAACATTTCAAAAGCATGTGTGATGCATGTACAAATAAATGATATTTTACTTCATACTTTATTGTTTTATTAATGAATTAACAGATATATAATCAACAATTCATTTTTGCATTTCAAATATAAATCTGAAAATGCAAGAGCAAAGAGAGAGAGAGAGAGAAAGACACAGTAATGTGTTTTATATGTGAGATTAAACTGTAGAATATAAATAAAATCATAATGCATGAATAAAATGGAATTAAAAATATAAAAAAAAATATTATGCAACTATTTGAAAATTTATATTATAGTTATTTTTAAACTGTATTAACCCTATGGAGGTTATAGCTCATTGGAGAGATACATACAAACTGCTTTCTTATATATTGTTACATATATTGGGTGCATATATTATGACTCAATAACCACATTTATGCATGACTAATGTTAAGCCATAATGTAATTATATGATTAAAACATATTTTGTAAAATAGTGTGTTAGTTGATAATAAATTGTGTCTAAGGATATTACAAACTCTAATAACTATCTTGATGGAGTTTCAAAAAATATGTATGTCTTTTAGGTACAATATTGTGTCTAATAGTCTGTCTGAACACAATTATTAAAAGATTTTGAATGATTAAAACATTTTTGTTGTTTTTTTTTTTTTAGCACTTTCCATGTTTTTATTACTTAAAAAGAATATTTTTTATTCTTTATATATTTTTTGTCAATAATTTGTAGACCATAACTATACATATATTTTATTATATTACTATAATGAATG
This sequence comes from Epiperipatus broadwayi, assembly GCA_028023455.1. Classification (NCBI taxonomy): domain Eukaryota; kingdom Metazoa; phylum Onychophora; class Udeonychophora; order Euonychophora; family Peripatidae; genus Epiperipatus; species Epiperipatus broadwayi. Next base: position 2,571,402 of record JAQFVV010000098.1, on the reverse strand, counting down.
CAAATCTGCAGTGTATTTAATTTTTTGTTGCAAATTAGCATTAATAGTAATGAATGTATATCGCAGAAACACATCCCTGCAATTTTTTGAACTGTGACTTCTGCAGGATTAAAATTAAAATTTATATCAAAACATACGTATTTAAGAAATGATTATTGAAAGTAATTTGAATAAAAAAGTTGTGCATGGAAGGGAAGTGGCATATTGTGTTTGACAAAAGAATTAAACACTTATGTTTGTCATTTTCCACTACTAACCTGTATAGATCTATTTGTGTGTATATTGAAATGAGATGCACACTGTTTGTTATGTTGTTTTTTTTACATTACCACTGATAATAATATAATTAAACCATAATGTCAGTTTAATTAATTTTTCTAACATATTTTTAGTTAAAGATAATTTACAGAATTTAATTAATTCAGTAATGATTAAAAGATTTTTTTAAAAGATTTGTATTTGTTTTCAAATGGTTATGACATAAATATCATGATAAAATATTTTACTTAAAGAATCAGTCTGGTTGTTCATATAAAGTGGCAAAAATGGAAATAAAATAGAATAAAAGTTTTGTTATACTGTAGCTAGCTAATATTCACAGAAAGAATTAATCTTATCTTCAAATTAGCATGGATATTACATACATTTTAAAAAAATTGTGAAGCAATGGTATTGCAAAAAATAAAAATTAAATTTTATATGATTTTAATATTAGAATACATAAAATAAACTTTATGCATAGATAATCATCAAAATTTAAAGAAAACTCTGTGGCATCTTCAAAAAGTCAACTATTTGTAGGTTTTCGTATTGTTGATAAACTTCAATTGTTTGAAAAATATTTTTTTTTATAAAAGATAGACTTTTGTTTTCAAATTTTCTTTTTTCAGTATTTGATCTTCAAATGAAAGAAATGTTTCAAAAACATTCACAGAAATTACATTGTTTACTGTTAATATGTATTTACATATTCAATTAGATTCTAATTGATCATGTGTGATTAATTTTATTGATAAAGTTATTAGAACTTCATATCATCCATAATTAATTGATCATTAAAAAATTATATATTTATTTTTAATTTATAATTGTATTTTTTCCACTATTTAAAAGTATTCCTATAAAAATTAAAAAAAAAGTATTGCACAGATGTAGATATGTTCCATAGTATGAATAAAATGTAACAAATATTAAATGTGAACTGAAGTAAAATAAATGAATTTAGACTCATTGTTTGACATAAATATCTATGCAGTTATGAATGGAGGAGTATTTAGTATTTAAATATAAGATAATAATCAAAAAATATTAATAATTCTTTATAACAGCTATACAATCAAATACTAATTTTATACATTAAAAAGCTTTTTTATCAGCAAATGAGTATCAAAGAATGTGCTGGAACAAAGCTTTTCAATGTATAAAATTATTATTTGATTATATAGTTGTTTTAAAGAATAATAATAATAATAATAATAATAATAATAATAATAATAATAATAATAATAATAATAATAATAATAATTATTATTATTATTATTATTATTATTATTATTATTATTATTATTATTATTACTACTACTACTACTACTAGTACTACTACTACTATTATTATTATTATTATTATTATTATTATTATTATTATTATTATTATTATTATTATTATTATTATTATTACTATTATTATTATTAGTATTAGTATTATGTTTCAAAAGGCATTTATTGTCTCAAAAGAATTACAAAGTTTGCATTTACATAGTTCGTCTACATATAATATCCTGAATTGTCCATTATCATTTGAACGCCATTAGCAAATAAATTACTTATAACAGAAGGGAAGAAATTGCTGCTAAATTGTCCTTGTTGCTAATTTGACATGAAGATTATCCATTATCATTTGAACACGCCATTAGCAAACCGTACTTATAACAAGGCGTGCTGCTAAGGTGTCCTTGTTGTGAACGACATGCATATCCTTCTAATTTTTTTCATAATGTTTAATTTCCTCAATTCA
>JAQFVV010000098.1:2461137-2568888 GCA_028023455.1 Epiperipatus broadwayi | reverse complement strand
AATTGCATTGTTATCTGCAGACGTCATTTCAACTAGATGACTAGATTTTCTTAGGACAAAATAATAAAAAAAAAAAACTTACTTTGTTAACAGCATCTTTTCTTATAATCCAGAAATCGATTATAATTTTCAAAATTATAAGATTTTTAAACTAATAATTAGATTATGTTTGCCTTTAATGTAGTACATTCACAAGCTTTTGTAAGTTTGTTCCTACTTATTATTATTATTATTATTATTATTATTATTATTATTATTATTATTATTATTATTATTATTATTATTATTATTATTATTATTATTATTATTATTATTATTATTATTATTATTATTATTATTATTATTATTATTATTATTATTATTATTATTATTATTATTATTATTATTTGTTATTGTTGTTGTTGTTGTTGTTGTTGTTGTTGTTGTTGTTGTTGTTGTTGTTGTTGTTGTTATTATTGTTGTTGTTGTTGTTGTTGTTAATAACTATAGACTAATTTCTGTTTTACATACTATTGCTAGAATCTTTGAGAGATGTGTTTTTAATAAAATTATTTTAGATGTTTGTAAACTCATTTCTTCTTTGCAGCATGGTTTTATACCTAATACATCTGTAAAAACAAATTTGTTAACAATTTATGATCATGTTGCTCATGCAATTGAGGACCAGTAAAGACTTGATGATGTTTATTTTGATTTATCAAAAGCTTTTGATAAAGTAGACCACAGTATTCTTCTTCACAAATTATATCAAATGGGTTTTTCTACTAAGCTTGTTTATTGGTTTCAATCCTTTCTTCATGGTTGTAATACATATACTAAATTTAATAATACTATTTCATCTAATTTTAAATGTAATTTGGGAGTTTCTCAGGGTAGTATTTTAGCACCTATGCTTTTTAACATTTATATGAATGACCTTAAGGATTGCTTAAAATCTTCTTATCTTTTGTGCTATGCAGATGACTGTAAAATCTTTAGAAGAATCACATCTGTGTTTGATTGCACTCTTCTTCAAAATGATATAAATAATTTTAGTGCTTTGTGTGATCTAAATAATATGATTGTTAATTTCAGTAAATGTTCCTTAGTCTCATATTCTAAAAAATCTGAAGTTTCACATTTTTCTTATTTTATTAATTCTCACAAAATTATTTATGTTGAATCCCAAAAAGATTTGGGGGTTGTATTTTCTAGTAATGGATCCTTTTTTTCTCATTTGGAAATGATTATTGGTAAGGCTTTAAAAATTATAGGTACTATTCTAAGGTTTGGTTATCATTTCAGTGGTGATACAAAATTTAAATTATTTTTATCATTGGTTCTTCCCATCATTGAATATTGTTCAGTCATTTGGAATCCTAGCTCTAAACAGGGATGTAATTTATTGCAATCAATGTCTAATAAGTTTTCTAAATATGTTTCTTTGGGAAATAAAACTGTTGTTCATTTTTCTTCTAGAAGACAATATAGAGATCTTAAATATGTTTATAAACTTGTTAATAAAATACTGCTATAATTAGATCTCATGTGCCTGATACTTGGTCTGCTTCTGTTTGTTACATTTAAACTTGTCATCCCAATGTTCTTAGATTTTCTCCTTTGTTTTGGCTACCATCTTTATATAATCAGATTTGTAGTAATATTAATTACTTCAATTTAGCTTATAATCAATTTTGTAATGTTATTAAATTTAAATGTCAGATTTGATTGGTTTAACTTGATTTTGTTTATATATATATATATATATGTGTGTGTGTGTGTGTGTGTGTTAAATTGTTTTTTTTTATTATTATTTTGTTATGTGCTTTATATTTATCCCTTTTATTTATTTGTTATTATTAATGTTTTAATAATAATTGTTTATATGCTGATGTTTAATTTTACTTTAGATTTTTAAATATGTTAATTATCTTTTATTGAAATATGGCACATAATTATATTATTAATTTGTCATTTAAACTCATTTATGTATTTATATATTTGTTATGGTGCAATACTGTAATTGGCTTTATGCTGTAGTTTTGTACAGTAAATAAATGAATAAATGAATTGATTTAAATTATTATTATTATTGTTATTGTTATTATTATTATTATTATTATTATTATTATTATTATTATTATTATTATTATTATTATTATTATTATTATTATTATTATTATTATTATTATTATTATTATTATTATTATTATTATTATTATTTTTGTGGAAGAGCAGCATATGATATTTATTTATTTCCAATTTTGATTATAAGATAAATAAAATTGTTGAAAAAGGATAACATTTAAATAGCCCATATTGAATAAACATTAAAGAAATAATTCACTGTTATTATCAAAATCTCTTGTAGTAGAACAGTTATTTGCATGAATGTGACGTTATACTTTTATTAATATTATATATTTATTGAAATGAAAATTGGTCCTAATTCTAATTGTATTTGCATAGAAAAAATGATTGAGTAAATGAAGAATATACTTTAACATTTTAACATAAATATCTAATTATTAATATAAATATTTTAATTACATTGAACAACTTCATTACACTAGTGAGTAAAAGTTATTTAAGTAGGTCATTCCAAAATAAATTGTACTATTAAGCTCTGATATGGTGTATTGTCTCAATTCTACATATTAGTTATTAATATTCATTTTATTAATATACAGTATTTATTAAAATGAAATATAATACTATTGTCTATCATTTATATCAAAAAATACTTTTATTAAATCTCAGATAAAAACAACAATCCAGTGAACAAAATTATAAATTATCTTGTTTTTTTATGAAGAATAGAAAGTATACTTGATAAATGGTTTTTATGAGAAAATTTTCTAAAAAGTGATAACAAAAGACAAAACCCTTAAATCATTTTTTTATTATAAGATTATATATATATGAGTGTGTGTGTTCGTGTGTGTGTGTAAATATGATAAAGTGTTCTGTTCAAAAAAATCTTATTGATTTTAAATAGTTATAAGAAAGAAAATGTTTTAATTAATATAAGTTCTTAAATTACAACAACTATTTCAAAAAAAAAGATAATAAAAATAAAACAAAAACTTATTATAAAGAGTGTAAGATAACATGACCAGTAATGCTTTTGATTATATTATCATTATTGTTAGACATCCCAAGGACAAAAATTTGTTCCATTCTTTGTTACATCATCATAAATCCAATTAGAGCAAAATCCCATACGACTATCTAAATCAAAATCCACATGTTAAAATGATTTAGGCCACTGGTACTGATAATACAGATAGAGAATGGAGTTTAGGAAAAATAGAACATTGTAGTTATCATGACTCTCAATGTAAGAATATTACTAATTTAATTAAAGAAAGCACTCGAAAGTTAAGTAAATTTATATTTAATATCTTATTTAATTTACTAATAGCAGAAACTAGACATTATTATATTTTCAAATACTTTTACATTTTTTCCATTTAATAGTTTCCTGAATTAATAAAGTAGTAAAGGAGTGATTTATTCAACAAGTCTGAGCCAATAGCTGTATTCTATTTATCTGAAATTCCTGTTGTTTTATATTGATAAATAAAGTTTAAAGAGGCAAAATATAATCATTTAACATATTGAAAGTAATATGAAATATCAATCTGCTGACTTCAAAAAAACCTTAAAGATACATGTTTCTCCATTAGTTGTTTAAAAACTACTTTTTAAATTTTACTTATTTTTAATTATCTTTTCATTTTCCTCATTGATTTTTTTTTATATCATCCTACATCATAAAATGTTTTTATATGTTTCTTTTACTGCAGATCATAGTACAGACAAGCCTTTTCCCATAATAAGCAATTGAGAATTTTCATAACTATTGATAGAGTGAAAAAGTTTAACATCTTTATATTTTAACTGATAACCTGACAAAGATACTAATTAGATTTTGTGATTCAATTTGAAGCAAAACATTATCCTATTCAAATTCAATCTGTTGGTCTATAACATAAAGCATTTATAATTTATAAAGTAAAACAAACTTAACATGTTTTACAATATTCTACCATCTTTATCAAATAGTCAAAACATTAATATTTTTAATAAATAATATAAGACTTAATCTGTATTCAGTAAGAAATCATCTTGAAATTATTTGGATCTTCTTATTGGTTATGCAGATCAATCATTCAATATGCCAAATTAAAATGTTCCTACATATATAAAATACATTAATTATGGCATGAATGGATTATGTGTTCATTGGTTATCAGTTTGATTAAATAAATATATATCTGATTTAAAATAACCTTTATCATTGTTAAAAATTAACATGAAAATAGCTTAACAAATTCCATATATCAAATGATAATTACTTAATCTTGGTTTAAATGCTATAGCAATTTGTGTAATATTAACATATTGTATGTTACAAAATAATATTTATCCATTTTAACAGAAAATGTAATTTGAAGATTAAGTACATGTATATCAAGATATCAGGAAAAAATTTAAATAAGCTTCATCTACATTTATCTATAAGTTTTTTTAAGCAAAATGTATAAGCATCCACTTCAGCAAATATTTATTTATGTAAAATAGAATGAAATAAATGCATTTATTGCCATATAAGTGAATACCAAAAATACTTTTGATCATTAAATTAATATATATTTGTAATTCAAGTTTTGATTTCTGTTATAGCAATAACTTAGTTTAGCAGATTAATACATTTATTTTATAAAGTCAGATATCCCACATTGATATCACCACACAAACTCAAGTATATATTATTATTCTAATTATTTATTTTTTAAGATACCTAATGAAGTTTCTGACTACTCTATGCATGGATTTAGAACAGCTTTAGTTAGTTTTTTTAAACATTACTTCTGCAAATGAAGAAATGAATTAGTATGATCACTCAAAATCCCAAAAAGAAATTGTGTTTCAAGCCAAAACGTTGACCCTTTTCTCCAGGTTGAGGGTAGATGTTTGTTTAACCCTTAAACCGCTAATTATATTATTGGTTGTATGAGGTAAAAATCAAATCTTTTAATTGGCCAACTCACAAACTGAAGACAAAGCCTATTGTTAAAACATATTCACCTATAATATTAAATTCAACTCAGATACGTTTATAAAAAGTATATTACTAATTTTTCAGGTTATGAAGAGAACGAAAGTTCTTTCAAAAATAAATTGCTATTTATTTATTCTAAAATATTCAATTTCGGCAACATAAAAGCTATAATATAAACAAAAAGGTTGACTTTTACGTTATAGAAAAGTAAATATTTTTTTTTTACTAAATCTTAAATATTTTTACTAAAATCTTCAATATTTTTCGAAAATAATTTTGTTTTTTTCGTATTCTCTCTGAAAATAATTTGTAATTTCTCAAAATATTCTTTTATAATACTTTTAAATCATATTCGAAATGAAAATCTCAGCATTTTTCTTTATTTTCTTTGATCAGGTGGTTTCTTTGTTCTTTCCAGCCAATCAGAATGTCTTTTTCAGCTGAGAGCATGCTAAGAACCAATCACAACTCATGTTCTTTTTTTGTTTAGGTTTAAATGCGTTTTTTTTATTTTTTACTTGTAAAATAATTCGGTAGAGGGCACCATCTTACAGAACTTTTAAAAATCTATTCAATACCTGTCAAACGAATATTTTAGCATAAGAACTGGCAGAGTTAGAGTGTCATCAGATGTCGACGACGAGCCTCGTAAGAGGTGGGAAAAGGGTTAATACGATTTTTTTTTCTTTTCCACCTATTAACGCTTATGCTGACAATATTCCAATAATGTTTCATAGAACAAGAAAAGGGAAAAAGCCTTAGAAAGGGTCCAATCTGCTCTTGCCACTTAGTAATCATATAAAATACAAAAAAAATGTCCTCTTCAATTGGTAAATGTAAGATTAATAAGAATGAATATTTTCTAGTTTTTTTTCAATGCTTGGATAGAGCAAACAGTTCCTGTTCTTTTATTTTTCTTATATTCCATTTTCAGGAGACACACATTCTTTGACTTTTTAACGATTTACTATATCCATTTTAACCAGTGATGATATCCAAATTTCCAAGAACTGGTTCTCTAAAGATAGGTTGTATTTAAGAACCTATTCTGTTTTTTTCTAAACATGGAAGAAAATCACTTCTTGGTTTCATACCTAAACATTTTTGGCAATTTCTCAGAAATTTTGCATGATCCTCACCCATACACAAAAAATTGCAGCAGTGCACATGCACATTATGATGTACTTTGCAATCTCATTCATGGGATCAAAAAGAATTAAACCATTTTTATAATTGAAAAAAAAACATTTATTTGGCAAGATATTTCTATATTGACATTGTATTTGCATCATATGTCTCTTCAGGTTGATGATGCTTTTTAACTATAGCATCATGAGCTGTATTGTGATTTCTTAGCCAAACTTGAACTGTCACTGCCATTCCAATGATGTAATAGAAGACCTACACCATTTATTACTAGAAGATTTGCCAATTTTTCATTTCAAAGTGATTTTTTTTATCTGAATAAATTGTGTTCATCACAGAAAACCTTTATTCAGCCTCTGCAGAACTCACCACAATGGTTTTAATTATATTTTAGCTCTTTGAATAGTTTCAGGTACAACATGTTTCTGGTGATTTCTCTTAACATTTTCAACACAATCACAGAAATCATTAACTGAAATCTCATGGTGAAATTTTTTTTTTTTCAAATTCTTTCCAGGAAACTACAGCTACTTCCAGATTCAAACCATCTGGATTCACAATTTTAACTAATTGATGGATTTTATGATTTCTATCTTGAATATTATTACTTATGGTATTACAATCCATTAATCTTAATGTCATAATTGTTGTCACTACATTCAGTACTTTTTGATGGAGAAGACTCAGACATTTGTTGTCTTCAACAAAATTAATATGCAGGAATTCCTTAGAAGAGATACTATCATTTATTATTTTTTGTAAGTACCACTCTTCTCTCTGATATTCAAATGTGTTAATTGTTCTCTTAGTCAATTGTTCAGTACGCACTATATTTACACTTCTTCCTTGAAGAGCATCTACCAACAAATAAATTTATTCTAGTATATTGATTATTAAAGCCAGGTCTCTCATAAAATATTTGTTGGCAAGATGTCATTCCAGAAAATTTCTTATTAGTAGAAAAAATATCATACAGTGCTGGATATGCTTGCTATGTTGCAACCACAAGATAAAATAAAAAATAAATAATATATTAAAATAAGAAAGTCTATCTTATTTTCAATCTAAATGCACTTAGATAGGCCAATCTTAAATATCTTGAAATGAGAACGTGAATATATTAAATCATTCAATTTACATTTATCTCTTTTGACAATCTGACACTATGCTAGTAAAATTCATATATTATCACATAGTTTATCATCTAATAATAGCATGAAATAAATTATAATATTTCATAAGTGTTAATAAGTATATAAAAACGGATGTAACATTTCCATACACTTTATATTGACTTCTATAAATGCATTTAGATTTGAAAATAGGGACATCATTCTTATTTTCTCAAAAAAATTATCTTGTGGTTGGAATGAGAATATCCTCACATTTAACATCATTGATTTAATATTATATACTGTACAAGTGACAAAAGTTTTAATACATTTTAAATAGAATTACATCCTAACATTGTGCTAGACTACTGGGTTTAATTGTAGGCTTTTTGTTAGCTTTAATTTTCCCACCACTATTCTAGTACATTAAAGAGTTTGGGAGATATTTTTGTAAAGAAAATTGCTAAACTATTGGTAAAGGACATATCGGTGATGGATCAATTTAGTGCAAAATTATAAATACTAGATAGTTTTTGACTCTTTCCAAGACCAGAGAATTAACATATGTAATAAAAAAGAGCTTTACAAAGAGCATTTATAAATGGAGTTGTGAGGCATAAATCTGGACATCATTTTGATATTATGATTGATGAGAATTTTCATATTTAAAAAGAGATTACATTACTTTGCAATATGGAATAGAGACCTTGTATTGATGGAGAAGTGTTAATATTTTTTAACAGATACCAAATCATATACAGACATGTTATCCAATTGCAAAGTAATTGGGGTTGATTTTCTACCTTGAGTATTTGATTAATCACTATTTTATATAATATGATTGACACTGAGATAAATTTATTTGCTAAATTAAAATTAGACATTTGTTCATAGACAAAGTGCTGCATTCAATTTATTTATCTTCAACTAATACATGATAATCCTTTTCTTAGTATTTTAATATGTATCTATCTGATTAGTGTTTTCTTGAAGATTTGTGGTGATGTTGTTTTAATTGTATTTATACATTGGACTATTTCCACCATCTAATATTTGTATAGAATGTCTTTAGAAAAAATTAACTTTATTTAAATATTCCAAATACATTCAACTGTTAATAATAGCACACAGGTTAATATATGCACTACATTTTGAGAGGTGTTATTCTTCCCTCTTCTTCAGGTGTAACTGGCCTACCCAGTGACAGTACTAACATGAGAATCGAACCTGGATTCCTAAATCCTTGAGTATTAAAATTATGCTCTAACCAACTGAGCCCTCCTGCCAAATATATTTGGAATATATAAATAAAAGTTTTTTCCCCCTAAAAACCATTCAATATATAAAAGTTTTTTCCCCCTAAAAACCATTCAATACTCATCATATTAATTGATGGAAAAAATCCCACATATAAATGCAATGTATCTGATTACTTTTAATTATATTTCTATTACTATTATTATATTACACATTTTAGATATATATTGGACATAATAGAAAACATTTAAAATTAATATTTATAAAATTTTGATTTACTTCTTTACTAAAATATAAAAACTATGTAAATAATATTCAACTGAGCAATTAATGATGTCATATTAAATTTTTCTGCAGAAAATTACCTTTTACTAAGACAATTTTAAATACTTGATCAAATAATAGATCATTTTCTAAAATGTTTGCCATATTTTTATCCAGTAATGGTGTCAGATCAAATTCCAGCTGTTACCAAGGCAACATATTTGATTTTATAGCTTACTGTATTTGAAGAAAGTGTGCACTTAACCAAGAAGATTATGAAAGTCACCAGATGTTTCATAAGGGTGTGAATTAATGTCTAGATTCTAGTTATTATTTAAATTTTTTTTACAAGAAAGAAACTAAAAATATTTAAATAAATGAATTGAAAAATAATACTGTGAAATAAAATACCTATATTTTATTCTAATGTTAGTCTATTAATTTAATATTATACCATATATATATATATGCAGAAAAATCGATATTTGTTATATGGTGTATGCGTGGCAATAAAGTATTACTTATCACTTACTGATCATTATTGGATCTAATATATTCTAATCCATTGCTCTCAAGCATCTCATATATAGAAGACTTTTTAAGTGTTTTTGTTAACCATCAGATATTATATAATATTGTAATTAAAAAAATAGATAGCCTTTGAATAGCTATTGACATACTACGAAGGAGGATGAATTGAATAGTTTTCTACCATTGTTATCATTTAATTAAGAAAGGTTAGTAATTACTTACTAAACAAGATTAAATGATTGGAAGAATTGTCATATGTCAACTACATCAAAAAATGTTAACTCTAGTTCAATCTTAGCTTGCAGCCATGGTAAAGAAAATGTCGGATTATAATTTTGTGAGACTATATAATTAAATGATATAGTTTGAATTCTCATTAAATATAGGGATTGTTTTTCTTTACTTTGCTCAATTGTCTTTTAATTAAAATATTTTAAATAAGAAATCAAAAAAATATAACGTAAAGAAAATTATTTAGTAAAAAATATTATTATTAAAATCAAAAAATACAATAGTAATTTATGAAGACCTATTACTTGTTACCATAACAAAATTGCTTTATTATTATTTATTTTAAACAACTGATACAAGCAAGATATTGATGATAGAGATATGACAGAAGCAACATTTTTAGAAAAATTATGAAAAAATAATTGTGATAGAGTAATGAATTGCAGTGCCTCTAGAAGTGCAAAAATATTTGTTTAATTACTTTAAGATATTTTTGTCTAATTTGGAATAATTTACTTGTAATTTTGAACAGTATCAAAATTAAGTGAATTGATATGGAAAATGCTTTTTATGATTCCGATTTTTTTCTTCATAGACATGTGGCAATATGTAATAACTTACTAATTTTATTATATTAATATAATTTTTGTTTGAATTCATCAAAAACTTATATAGTAGATAAATAAATATCAATTAAAAAATATTGTTTTAGATGTATCATTGTTACTTTGTCATATGCGTTACTTTACCATTTTAATAAATTTGTACTATGATGTATCTTAAATGAAACAACTAAAAAGAATGTTACCAGTCAAAAAATATCTGATATCATTTCTTGATTATTTAGTCTTAAACTAATATTACTAGCTTAACTCTTAAATACTTACATGCTTACACATGTAGAGTAACATACTCTACTGAATAAAGATAAATTTCATTTTGGGGTTTACTTAACCATGTTATATACATATATTCATAGTATTATAATCAGAAGTTTCCATGTAATAAAAATATAATAGTTAAATAGCTGATATTTCAGTACAAGAACAAGTATTTTCTTCAGATATTATTCTTTTTTATGATTTAAGAAAAAAAAAAGTTCTGAGGAAAGTATTTGTTATTGTACTAAAAACTCAGCTATTTAGCTATTGTACTTTTATTACATGGAAGTTCCTTAAATTAATACTATGAATTCATTTATTCATGAATATATATATATATATATATATATATATATCATGAATGGATATTTGTAATTGTATAATGGTTTGTATATTTATATATATATATATATATATAATTGAATACATTTTAAGTAAAAAAAAATGTTTTAAATATATATTTCACATATATTAAATATTTAAAAAAAATTATCCACTTAGGAGTGCAAATGTTAAGATCATGGAATTGTGTGAAAGTTAGCCTTTCAAAGCTTTAGTTGACAAGGATTACTGGGATAATTGAAAGTGCTCCCAAGTGGATAAAAAATTTTAATTATTTAGTTACTGTATTTACAAATATTCAATTATATAATTATGTATATTGCTTTAAAAATACAGGCATCGAATAATAATAATAATATTATATATATGATAAACAAAACAAGTTATAAATTTTGTAACTTGCTCTTAGCTTGCATTTTATGATCACTAGATGGAGCTTTACCAATAGCTCCTTACAAGCCTTGTTTACATAAACGCTGATAGAGATAGAATTCAATATCTATTTTGTTGTCTCCAACCTTTAGACCATGGTTTCGAGCTAGTTAGCCCACATCAGTAAAGGGCAGTAAGACTAGAAACTAGATCTAAATACCAACTCTACAATCAACATTTATGAAACATGTTTCTATCAGTTTGAAAGCATAAATTTTTCAGATATGTAAATATCTTCAAATCCAGTCAAACAAACTAGATAGCTATATGGGTCTGAATTCAGTTCAGTTTCACCATATAGTAAAAGCTTCTGCAATATATATATCATTTCAAATACCTTCAAGGGTACATTTATGATAAACAAACCAAGTTATAAATGTTGTAACTTGCTGTTAGCTTGTATTTTATGATCACTAGATGGAGCTTTACTAATAGCTTCTTACAAGCTTTGTTTACATAAATGCTGAGAGAGATCAAATTCAATATCTCTTTCATTGTATCCAACCTTTAGACCATGGTTTTGAGCTAGTTGGCCCATGTCAGTAAAGGGTAGGAAGACTAGACACTAGATCTAAATACTAACTCTACAATCAGCATTTATGAAACATGTTTCTACCACTTTAAAAGCATGAATTTTTTAGATATGTAAATATCTTCAAATCCAGTCAAACAAACTAGTAACAAACTGAACTGAATTCAGACCCATATAGCTGTCTAGTTTGTTTGACTGGATTTGAAGATATATACGTATCTGAAAAATTCATGCTTTCAAACTGATAAAAATGTGTTTCATAAATGCTGATTGTAGAGTTGGTATTCAGTTCTAGTTACTAGTCTTCCTACCCTTTACTGACATGGGCCAACTAGCTCAAAACAATGGTCTAAAGGTTGGAGACACTGAAAGAGATATTGAATTCTCTCTCTCTCTCTCTCTCTCTCTCTCTCTCTATCTCTCTCTCTCTCTCTCAACGTTTATGTAAACAAAGCTTGTAAGGAGCTATTGGTATAGCTCCATCTAGTGATCATATATATATATATATATATATATATATATATATATATATATATATATATATATATATATATATATATATATATATATATATATATTGTAGCAGGTTTGATCTTTTTCTGCATTTTTACTAAACCAATTACCATGAAGTTTTAACCTAATTCATCATATTATGCATCTTTTTGCACAATTACCTGTCTATATGGCTTTATTCTATTCATTTAATGATATGCACAGATATAAATGATTAATGATTTTTAGTATGACCAAATCATCTTTTCTTACCAATCAATCATTACTGAAGTGTCTGGATAAAACAAACCCCAGACAATATTACTTTATATTATATTTTTTTTTACAATCTCAAAAATATATATTTGGTGACATAGCAGTTTGTGGCCATCCAAGCAGCTGGCCTGGCTTCACTTCCCAGCTTTGACGTAGAAAAAAAACAGTAAGTGACAGCTTTTATTTTTCTTTTACAGGAATCAATGTTCAGTAGACCATTTCACTGAACATGCTGTCTTAATTAAGGTAAATTAATTTAGGATTCTTCTTTTTTGGAGGCCCCTTTCTATGTTTATTTAATGAAATAATTAAGCATACTAATATTTTTTTTTATTTATAAAATTAAATGGCAGAGATTGCTGGATTTTATTTTTTAAAATAATATTTAATAAATAAGAAATAGAAATAATCAAAATACAAATTATTCATTCATCATACTCTTAATAAACATTACTAACATGTACAACATAGTACATTATTGAGAATAAATATGAATAAAATGTTACAGACTACAAAATTAATCTTGATTATTAATAGTAATAATAAAGTTCTGGTTAATCATACTTATTAACAGTTTGTTCAATTCATTAAGAATTTATATATGTTTCCATTAAAAGTAAATTGATATAAATAGCTCACATTCATCTTAACGAGAATATTTCTTTTAATATAGTTATGTGTGATATATTTACCATGTTCATGAATTTTAGGTTTCTTATTCACAATAATTTTAACCATAATTTCTGAGTGATGTGTTTCATAATCAGTTTGCTAGGGTTCTTGGTGTAATATAGGCAAGGTAGCTTGAATCAGGGCATCATCTTGATAACTGTTTGGGAAGAAAGCAGTAACAATTGAATCTGGAGGCTTAGCAATGTATTTGGTTTGTGACTTCCCCAATGGGTAAAGGCAGCTACATGGTAAGTCATTCTGTATTATTATCTGGATTTTTTCTATGTAATTTTCCACCAGATGAGTTATGCATCAAGTCCAATGACAGTTAACAGCAAACTGGCAAAAGTGACTTTATATTACTAATTAGGACCACAATCACAAAAAGAGAGACTAAAAAATGAACAAATGTTCTCAGGGTAGCCTTTTATATTCTGTAGCCTGAATCCTGTACATGCACATGGCACCACCTTTTTTATTTGTTTCTTTGGAAATTTAATTTCTTGCAAAGCTTTTTTTTTTTTTCTAAAATTATTTCAAAATTAATTATAAGTGAAACATATACTTTTCTTACATTTTTTAAATGTAGAACTCATTTCTGGCTGCAAAATCACATATTAGAGCAGCCAAATGAAATGTGTACTTTACAAACCAAAACTATGTTTAAAACAAACAATTTATTTATATACTTCTACATTTTTTGCTCATGTTTAAGTGTCTAATTACACTAATCTTCTAGTTACCCTTGCTATTGATTGACATTTTGATTAGCCATCTTTAATTAGACACACAAGAGGTATAACAACTTTTCCTCTTCTAATTATAGGTAATTATGTTGATTACATTTTTTCTCATATCTTTTAAATTTTTATGTAAAAATTTTTATCTGGGTGGTCAAATAAATAACTTTCTAGCCTATTAATGAAACACATTTTTTTTCTAAAAGAATATATTTTCTTTCAATGATCTTGTTCTTCTCTTTGTGGAATGCTAAATACACTTTGTACCAACTTAATGATGCAATACCTTTTTGATTATGTGAAGAATAAAATCAGCATAATTTAGTCAATTTACATAAATATATCTACAGTAAATTATTTTATATATGATTGTATCACTCTTGCCAAATTTTATGGACTTACAAACTGTGATAATTTTAGGATGATCTGGCAATATTGTGTTTAACTGCCTAGACCATTTCAGTGGTTTTAACTTGCTACACTAAAAGCATACAGACTTGAATCTAATGATTTGATAAGGGTCATTGGCAAGTGATCCCCCTCCCTTTTCCCACTGTTTATTTGTTCTTTGAACATTTAATTTCACCATTTATCTGCCTACATCAATGCTTTCCTATTTATTCTACATCTGGAGAAAGTGCTAACCAGCCAATTAAATAAAACATTTTCCAAAAACCAAAACAAAATGTTTTTTTTTTAAATAATTACAACCTTTTTTCCAGTCATATTGATTTTTATCTCAGGTTATGAGTTCCTAGTTTTGTAGGCTCAAACTATGAGCCACCATTGTATAGAGTCTTTCTTTTTTGTTATAATTTATTCACTTGGTTTCCTTGGAATTTTAACCTAATTTACCATATTGGCAACATTTTGCACTATCACATGCTTACATAGCTTTATTCTATTATCAAATGTTATGCACAGGTATAAATGGTTAATGATTTTTAATATGAACACATAATGTTCCCTCTTACCAATAAATCAATAGTGAAGTATCATAATAATACAATTATATTTTTTGGTTAACAAAATCCTGGATTATATTATTTTATATTTTATTTCTCTACAAAATCAAAGAAATATTAAAAAAAAAACACCTTGTCTGTCACAGCTTTTTTTTACAGTCACCAGTGTTCATGGATACTTTCAGGAACATGCCTGTTCCAATAGTCATTAATTTGGAATTATCTTTCTTTTTTAAAAGATTCCTCCCTATGTTTATATTGTGAAATAATTAAGCCTACTACATTTTTTCTTTAAGAAATGAAATGGTTGAGATTGCTGAATTTTACTTTTAAAATAGTATTTAATAAGAGTTTATATATATTTTGATTAAAAGTTAAATTGATATAAAAAGATCACATTCATCTTACTGGGTGTATTTCTTTTAATATATTTTTATGTGATATAATTACCATAGCTATGGATTTCAGATTTCTTATGCACAATGATTTCATGGTCAAGTGTTTCTCAATCATTTCAAGGGTTCATGATGTTGTATAAACAAAGTGGCTTGAATCCAGGCAATATTTTGACAGCATGATAGAAATAATGCATCAGTTACTGTATCTGGAGACTAAACAATGCAATTAGTTTTGGGCTTCACTGAAGCTAAAGGCAAATATACAATAAGACGTTCTGTAATATCTACATGGATCTTTTCTATAATGTTTTCCACCAGATGATGTTTGCAGCAACTCCAATATCAGCAAACAACAGTGTGGCAAATGTTGCTCTATTTAAGTAAATAGTAGTATATTCACAAGAAAGAGAGCTTAAAAAAGTAGTGAAAGTTCTCAGAGTCATCTTTTATAACTTGTACCTGATTATGCCTTTTTTGTTCAGAAATTTAATCTCCCAGAAAGCTTATTTTTAAAAATTATTTCAAAATTAATTATAAGAAAAATACATAATTTTCTTATATTCTAAATGTAGCACCCATTTTTTGCTGCAAAAATCAGCAGCCAAAAGAAAGAAACTATGTTTAATACATACAATTGAGTTATACAATATTTCTGTTTATTTTTATCTTTCTAAGTACACTTAATTCTCCAATTACTCTTGCTATTGAGTCGCTATCTGATTGGCGATCTTTAATTAGTGGAGAGAAAAGATATAACACTTTCCTCTCTAATTATAAATAATTATGTAGATTACATTTTGTTCTTTTCTGTTTTAAATCTTCTTGTACATTTTTTTTTATCTGGCTGGTCAAACAAAAAACTTTCTAGCATATTACTGAATTAATGAAAAACACCATTTTTGTATTTTTTTAAAAGAATATATTTTGTTTCGGTGATCCCTCCCCTCTTTGCAGAATCCTAAATACACTTTTTAATAGTACAATATATATATAGAAAATAATGCTAGTGCATAACGCTATACTGAAATAAATATACAAATATTAAGCAATTAAATCACCCCACATGGTTAAGAAATCTAGTACTGTCCTCTGTGAACTAATATATAAATACATTAGAGTTCGTGTTTCAAAATAGCAAGGTCAAAATGATACCACTTTGACCTGTCTGCTATATGATGTTATATATTGAAATGCGAACCAACTCAAACAAAGAACTTGAAATTTTAGCATGCAACAATCTTAATTTTTGCTATAAACAAACATGCTTTACTATTATTATATAAAGACAAACTAAACTTTAGTAATTTTAATCTTTAAACCACCTAACACAAACGTATAGAAAATAATCCCAGTGCATAACGCTATATTGAAATAAATATATAAATATTAAGCAATTAAATCACTCCACGTGGTTAAGAAATCCAGTACTGCCCTCTGTGAACTAATATATAAATACATTAGAGTTCATCATTTTGACCTAGCTATTTTGAAACACGAACTCTAATGTATTTATATATTAGTTCACAGATGGCTGTACTGGATTTCTTAACCATGTGGGGTGATTTAATTGCTTAATATTTGTATATTTATTTCAGTATAGCGTTATGCACTGGAATTATTTTCTATACATTTGTGTTAGGTGGTTTAAAAATTAAAATTACTAAAGTTTAGTTTGTCTTTATATAATAATAGTAAAACATGTTTGTTTGTAGCAAAAATTAAGATCGTTGCTTGCTAAAATTTCAAGTTCTTTGTTTGAGTTTGTTCGTATTTCAATATATAACATCATATAGCAGACAGGTCAGAGTGATATCATTTTGACCTGGCTACTTTGAAACGTGAACTCTAATGTATTTATATATTAGTTCGCAGAAGGCAGTACTGGATTTCTTAACCATGTGGGGTGATTTAATTGCTTAATATATATATATATGTAAGAAACTTAAACACAGAACATACTTTCAAACTCCCCACAGATATCCAATTCATTTTATACAACTGATATACATGACAAACTATATATGAAAAAGATAAATGATTTCCAATGTATGCATTTTGGCTGACCAGCACCATCTGATGTTCCAAATTATCATTTTCATCACAAAAATGCAATAATTGGTCAGTTTATATTAAGATAGGAAATCTTCAAACTTTAATGGACAACTTCAATCTTCTTCACTCTTCAGCCATTCATATCAAGTCCCTCATAATTGTAAGCCAGACACTAGTCTGGGGATATTGGATGAGTAGGCAATAGATGGAGATTTTATGCACAAGCCTTCTGGCATCCATTGATTACTCTAGCTTGCTGTGTGTGGCAATACGTATAGTGAGTTTTGCCTCTTTTAAGGTGAGATTTTAATGTATTTATTATTTTATTTTTTTTGCAAAATATATATTTTTAATTATTTGTATTCAAAGTAATTAATTTTATATACCTAATTAATATGTTTATCTATATTCTTTATTCACTCACATAAACATAAAACACCACGGTTATAGATTTTTATTTGTGTATACATTTAATTTTATTATATATATATATCTGTGTGTGTGTGTGTGCCAAATAATGTATTAATAACATAAAAGCGACCTATGTACATGAGTATATGGGTGCTGCACAGATATCTATTTAAATTAACACCTTTGCTTTTTTAATGCAAATTATTATTTTTGCAATGCATCTAAAAGAATTCGATACAGATATTAGATGACAAAATAGATAAATACAAGCGTTGGTGCCCGTGTGGTTAGCACAACTGCCTTACAAGCAATTGTCTTCTCGGCCGATGCTTTGACACATTAAGAAGAAAAAAAGATAAATACAAAGTTCATTTAAAGTGGTGTCACAATAATGTTCTGAATAGGGATAGAGAAAATATAAATGAATAGAAAAAAGTAATATTTAAGGAATATAAATTTGTAGTTTTCTTTATTTAAAAAAACATTTTTATATTGACGTATTTTACAAATCTGGAACTTGTTTACAAAAAAAAAAAATTTTTTTTCTGCACATAAAAATCACATAATGATATATATTTTTTATTGAAAGCAAATTGCAGGATGGCTTTAAGAGTGAAAGTATTGTAAATAGCAAAAAATAATTTTCAAGAGATTTTGCATTTTATTTTGATTAGTATCAAGCTGATGAAAATTATTCATGTCAAGAAACCACCCAGCATCCTACTGAACGAAAAGACCAAAATAATTTAAATATATATATATATATGTGTGTGTGTGTGTGTATCTGTGTATATATATGAACACATATTAGTTTAAGATTATATACAGTTGTAGTATAATAGTATTTAAGAAATTTCAATGGTCTAATGTAATAAAAAAGTAGGAACTCAAAACCTCAAACGTCTTGGATCAAAAGTCACATCAAGTGCTTGAATATCAAGTGACTTTTTCAAAAAAGTATCATTCAATTTTTTTTAGTTTATATGTTTATATTTTTATATTATTTTATTTGCAGAATAAATTTATATTTATATTGTATTACATAATTGTTATAAAATTAATTATCACTATAATAATTATATTATTATATATTTGAAATGAAATACAGGTACTTTTATAAAACATAATACTTTATATATATGTTGATACTAAGATTTTCACGGGTTGCATATATAAAAGACATATTTTCCAGGTTCATCCGTATTAAAAATTTTAAATATTGATATACCGACGTTTCGACTTGTGTGATCACGTCGAAGCGTCAGTAAATCAATATTTAAATTTTTTAACAAGGATGAATCCGCAAAATATGTCTTTTATATATATATAACTAGTAAACATGCAAATAAAAATAATTTTATACATCAATTAAATAAAATCACATTTATATTAGACGTTTTAGATAAAATTTATTTAAAAATATTTATAGAGATAAATAATTATCAAGACCAGATTGAACAGGAATTGCAGTTTAAAGAAAAGTATATGCTAAAGCAAGCATTAAAAATTATTGATGTATTCGCTAATTTAAAAATATAAAAAAAAAATAATTTATAAACGACTTTTCTAAAATTCTGCTCAGCGGTTTATTGGATGGAGGGTCAGAGAGAATAAATGAACTCAAGATTTCAATATTCTAATACACTTAAAATAATATTTTGATTAATAAGTAATGTATTTTTCTACTGTTAATAGCAGAATGAAGGGAGAATTTATTACATTTAAAATTGCCTCCTCTCATAAATAATTTTACGTTTCTAAAAAGAATTCAAGAATCATTTTTCTTTATGGATATTTTACAATTTTTACAAAAAATTTTGTCAAGTAATTTGCATATTATTTATATATTTATAATTTTCAAGTGTTTTGCTATATATTTGGATTTTGTAATTAAACAATAAAGTAGATGTTTAAGCAAGAAGGATCACTAAGTTCACGAATTCAACCAGTCCTGAGCGGATATATCTGTCTGTAATTAAAATGTAGTTATGCATTTGTTTTTTTTTTTTAGTATGTCAATGGACAAAATAAATCAATACTGCAATTATATCTACATACAAATATTATTGTGTTTAGAGAGAGAAAAAAATTTTAGCATATCTATAACAAGACCCCAATATAGAGTTTAAATGTTGGCCAAATTGAACTTAGGTTCTCTTCAGGCTTATTTTTTTTTCTTAGAATCAATCCAACTTATCATTTAAAAAAGGAAAAAACATGTAAAGTAGTTTTTAAATATATCATTTCATAGCAAAGGCTTCTCTAATATATTTTCAAAGAAAAGTAGTTAATTAATGCATATCTATTCTTAGCCAGAGGGTAAATTCTCACCACTTGGCCCTTGTAAAGTTTGGTGACTATGGGCATTTTTCATTATTTTATTTTAAGACCTATTAAAAAATCTATCATACTTCAGTATATTATTTATAAATTTATTATATATATATATATATATCACCAAAACTGTCTAACACTATACTAGCAAAAAATAAAAATGCAAAACCATAAAACAATACAGTACTAGATTAAATTCAAAATTTTACCAAAATCCTTACACAACCATGGTTTCATCTACAAATAGACCTTCTCAAGTGAAAATCAACCTAAAGGAAAACATATATATATACAAACAAACAAACCTTCCCATAATTCATTTCAAACTCCACCTTCCCTTAATGAAGACTTCCTTTGATATTAAGGGAAGGTGGAGTTTGAAATGAATTATGGGAAGGTTTGTTTGTTTGTATATATATATGTTTTCCTTTAGGTTGATTTTCACTTGAGAAGGTCTATTTGTAGTAGATGAAACCATGGTTGTGTAAGGATTTTGGTAAAATTTTGAATTTAATCTAGTACTGTATTGTTTTATGGTTTTGCATTTATATATATATAGTACATAAAAATAGTTTAATATTTAGGATGGCTATAGTCACCTATCTGGGGAAAAAATGCAGGACAGTTTAAAAACTGAAAATAAAATACAAATTTTATCTAGCATGGATTAAAATGTAAGTTCACTAACATGGTAAGAAGATGCATGAAGCAGTATTAAATAATTTGTAAATTTATGTGCCATGCCATGTGAAATCCAAGACACTGATGCAATGTATTTATGCATTTTTAATTATATATATATATATTACTTTATGCTTTCCATTTTAAAAAAATAAAAATTACCATTAAAATATATTCATATTTATTGATTTATAAGAACAGTTAGTTATTAAAGTACAAAGTTCTTTTACAAATTTTCTCTTTAAAAAGTATTATATAAATGCAAAACATATTTTTAAATTTTATATAAGTATATTGTGCTTATATATTCTTATAAATTTATTCAACTTTATTCATTTTAAAATTTAAAATACATAGATATTAGATAAAACTTTATTAGTAATGAAAAGAAAATGTTATATAATTTGATAACATAAAACATTATCAAAATAAATATTAAAAAAAATTAAGAATAATCAAAAACTAACTAATATCACTAAAATATGGTCATAATACCAATTATTTCTATGACACTATTATAACATTGGTGATATATGATAATATAACATAAATACTTAATTATCTAAGATATCAAAGACAATAAGAAAGAAAAATGATAATTGCAATTTATTTTACATAATAAAATATATTTTCTAACATTACATGTGGTTATTCTATTTAAATATCCAGAATTTATATATTACATTATTTTTCCTTGAAAAATTGATAATAATAATTGAATTATAATAATTAAAAAGATTTTATATGCATTATCGGAATCAATATATAAAACAGGAAAATCACTTATTTTTAATATATGACTATTAAATGTTTTATCAAAATAGCATAGTTTAAACAGGACAGGACATACAGTTTTAAATAACTTCTGTGTTGATTTTCATACTTCCTGAAGTTTTTTCAGTTTCTATAGAATTATGTGTAAGTCCTTTTATTTAAAAAAAAGGCATTTTAATACATGATTTTGTTAATGTTATGGCTATTTTGTTTTGTTTGTAATTTCTTTGTATTTGTTTTCACACTCTTTATAAAGTTAAATAATAGTATCATTAGCTGTTTTTATTGTTGAAATAATTTGTATTTCCAATGTCTTATGATGATTTTTTTTTACATTTTTTTTTTTTTACTTTAACAAGCTTCTACAGATTTTCTGAACATTTTCAAATTTATCTATATTTTCACCATTATTAATGCTTTTTATGTATATTTTTGTCATCATTAATACATCACATGATCACCATTTCTTATGCTTACAAGCCGTTTACACAGAGGTGAAATTCTCCTTACAGTAATGCCACCAGTGCAAAGCCAGAACAATCACTGGATGCAAGAAGGTTTGTGAAATTCCTATCTAGTTCCTATTCATCCAATATCCCCAGAGTAGTTTCCAGCTTGTGGTTCTCATCAGTGAAAAGTCTTGCATCTATGAACATTGTACCTAGATCTTAGAATCTAATGAAACCCTTCAGCAACCACCTTTTATCTTAATATCTAACTATAAAGCTTTGAGTACAAAATGAAAACACAATAAGTTTTCAGTTCAAGCTCATCAGCTTGTATAGATCTGAACTCAGTTTAGCATCCATACATTTTGGTGTCTTTGGTTCTTTAGAAACCACAATCACTAGGTGCAGTGCTCTCAGATCAAAGGCACCTCACTGATAAACGGCACAAGCTAAAAACAAGTCTGGGGAAATTGGATGATCAGGCACTGGATAAGAATTTTATGCATAAACTTTCTTGAATCCATTGATTACTTTGGCTTGCACTGGTGGTGCTGCAGTATGAAGAGATTAGCCTCTGTGTAAACAACTTGTGTAAGCATAAAGAATGGTGATCCTGTCCAAGAGAATTATGGTAACTGTGGTTATTAAAGAACCAAAGACACCAAAAAGTATGGATACTAAAATGAGTTCAGATCTATACAATTATACAAGTTGATGAGATTGAATTGAAAACATTATTGGGTTTTCATTTTGTATTCAAATCTTTATAGTTAGATAATAAGATAAAAGATTGCTTCTGGAGGATTTCATTAGATCCTAAGATTTATGTCCATTGCCTGCAGATCCAAGGCTCCTCACTGATGAAAGCCACATGCTAAAAACTAGTCTGGGGTTATTGTACAAGTAGGAACTAGATGGTGATTTTATGCACAAAACTTCTTACATCCATTGATTACTCTGGCTTGCACTGGTCGTACTACTGTATGGAGAGTTTAGGCTCTGTATAAGTTATTAATACATATGTTGGTGGTCATGACTTCAATATTTACCATTATATGTAATGATAAGAATATAGGGAATGGAGCTTAGAAAGTTGCACTGAACCATTTTAATAGACTTAGAAGGAATTAAAAACTCTCTTTTCATTGAACATCATGCATTCTTGTAAAGATACATGTATATGCAATTTTAAAACAGGAAAATCTCAATCGATGCCAGAAGGCTTGTGCATAAAATCTCTATCTAGTGCCTACTTATCCAATATCCCCAGACTACTTTCTAACTGTGGATTTCATCAGTGAGGAACCTTGGTTCTGAGAGCACTGCACCTAGATCTTACAATCTAATGTGACCCTCTAGCAACCATTTTCTTATCTCTACTTAACTACAAAATTATGAAATTAAAATTGAAAGCACAATAATATTTTTAATCCAAGCTCAGTATTTTATTTTGGAATATAGGTCTGAACCCAGTTCGGTGCCCTTACATTTTGGCATCCATTGATTACTCTGGCTTGCACTGAGTGACACTACTGTATGGAGAGTTTTGCCTGGTTTAATAACAGTTTTTCACAAGCATAATAAATGGAGATCAAATGATGTTTAGTGATTTAATACTAATCCTGCCTAATAGGATAACAGTGGCTATGGTTATTAAAAAACCAAAGACATGAACTGAGTTCAAACCTATATGACTATATAAGCTACTCTGCTTGAATTAAAAATATTATTGTGTTTTGAATTTTAAACTCATAGTTTTGTAGTTGAGATAAAAGATAGCTGCTAGAGGCTTGCATTATATCCTAAGATCTAGGTGGAGTTCTTTCAGATCCAAGGCTTGCCACTGACAAAAGCCACAAACTAGATTAGTAAACACTAGATAGAGATTTTATACACAAGCCTTCTGACATCCATTGATTACTCTGGCTTGCACTGAGTGACTTTACTGCATGGAGAGTTTTGCCTGTTTTAATAACAGTTATGAACAAGCATAAGAAATGGTGATCATAAAACTTAAGCAATTTTATTGTATTTAATAAGGTGATCATTAATTTTCATCTGTGGTATTTATTTACTGATAAGTCTGCCATAAAATTTGAAGTTGTGATTGTACATATATATTTCCTTTCATGCATTTACTGTATGTAATAAATATTCCAGAACCAATGTTGCATCTATGTCTTGATATATAATTGATACAATTCAATCTGATGAGCAACAACGTCTCAATTGCTTTTTTTTCATTTTTTTTTTCATGTGTCAAATGCGTTGGCCGGAAAGCAAAACAGGGCCAGCTGCTTGGAAGGCAGCTATGCTAATCACAATGCCACCAACGCTTGACACGTGTCAATTGTTTTTCTTATATATGTATTTGATATTGTTCATTTTTTAGTGTTGATTTTATAATGATGTTTTTTATTTTCATTCGTTTTCTTATAACTTTGAGTATTATAATTTATTTTAGTGATTTAATAAATATTATGCAGTTAAAACAATATAATTATTCAAGTTTTTGAATTCAAAATTTATAATCCTGTTTGTGATAATATTGTTTTTGTAAGATTTATGATTTTACCACTCTTTCAAGTTTTAACCGTTAATGATTTAATTAACAGTAGAGTTTTTTTTTTTTTGATTAATGTGAAAATAATCCCTAATTTAATCTTTCTGTATTAAAAATTTATATGTTTTTTTTGTAAAGCAATTTTTGCTTCAGTTCATTAAAATTATAGAACTAATTACTTTTTAATTACCACTATAATGATTATTTTGTTGTTTAAAGTGATTTGCATATTAATACTAGTATCCATTGTTCATTTTTATATAATAACATAGTTTGTCTTAATTTTCTCCATTGGCATATATATATAAATTTGTATTAATTTAGTTTCTTAGGTAATTTTTACTGATATATATATATATGTAATCTAGTAATTGAATATTAATAAATACAGTAAACCAATATATGTACAGACATCGAATAAGAATATCATGACACACACTCACCCATATATATATTAATTTAGTTTTTAGTTAATTTTCACTTTATTTTTTTTTATTCGTTATGTCTTTTTATCTATCAGTTTTCAACGTTATTCAGTGTTTTCCTGAAGATATGTATTGCTGGAATTTTAATTGTATTTATATATTGGATTATTGCCATCATGTAATATTACTTATTGAATATCTTTTAAAAAATTAAACTTTATTTAAA
Organism: Epiperipatus broadwayi; assembly: GCA_028023455.1. Taxonomy (NCBI): domain Eukaryota; kingdom Metazoa; phylum Onychophora; class Udeonychophora; order Euonychophora; family Peripatidae; genus Epiperipatus; species Epiperipatus broadwayi. Next base: position 2,543,655 of record JAQFVV010000098.1, on the reverse strand, counting down.
TTTTCCATTTACATTAAACTGGCACTAATAGCACATGGGTTAGTATATGCACATTTTGTGAGGTATTATTCTCTTCTCTATTGTAGGTGTTGCTGGTCTGAACAGTGACAGTATTAGCATGGGAATAGGTTTTTAAATATTGATATTTTTAAAGTATTTCTCTAAACAACTGAACCATTTTTCCAAATACAACAATCAATAGAAATTTCATCCACTTATCTATGAGGTTCCTCGCTATTTCTCCACTTTTTCCTAAGAGCAAAATTGATTAGGTTTTCATATATTATATAGTCACACTAGGTTGACATATGGAGTTATTAACCCTTGTCAGCTGAGCGGCCTTTGAATTTTCTTCTTCATACATTTTTCTCTCTATCCAATATTTTTGTATTTTATGTTCATTGGTAGGTAGAACAAAATAAAACATCATAAGAAAAAAAAACAATTATTGTTACTGTAGTGTGTTTATACATATCAAAAATAGTAAACAAATTAAGAAAAATCTGCAATCATTATAACATCAGAACAGTTTTCCAGAGTCATATACCACACTATGAGGAATTCTAACATCTACAAAGCCTAAACTTGAAGTGCTGAAATGCAAAACTGCATTTAGGAACTACCATGTGAATTTGAAGAAATGTATATAGGTGAGATATTGAAAGGTGATAGCAAATGCACAAACTGATGGTTAGAAGAGAAAAACAGATGTGTATCAGTGAACATATGTACAAAAATATTCAATAGAGAGTAAAAGTTACAAAGAAGATATTCAATGAAGCTTCTCATATGCAAATACAATTTATCGTCATGTGATTTTTTTTACCAATTTTTAAAAATTAAATTATTTTAAAAATAATTATCAATATTTAATCTTAAGGGAATTTCTTAAAAATTTTGCAATTTTCTCAAGAGGTTGTGATCCATATATTGTGTAACAATGACCTATTTTTTATGATTTATGCTGACCACAAGTTAAGTTTTGTGTAAAATTACTAAAAGTGCATATAATTTTGTATATGTTTTTAATATTTTATAAATAAAAAGAAGTTTTGGAATGGTTTACAATATACACTGGGAATGCCAGTTGAATAATTATAAATTCTAGTACATTCACTGCAGTATTTGCTTTTATATGAACAGCTACCCATTTATTTTATTATATCCAGAATTATATGAGGATAAATAAAAAGAAAAACAAAATCAAATGTATATTTACAAATAGCAAGAGAAATTCAATCATTCTCAAGTTATCAATTTTGATTGAGATAATAAGTAGTAAATGAAAGTAAAAATGCTATTATATTTACTTATTTTATCTGAATTGTATATATAATAAAAAATTATTTTGGAAAATAATAAAAAGATATAAAGTAACATTAGTGGTCTTTCAAAGACAAGAAAATAAATACTTAAAGTAATATATTAAATTTAATAATTATAGATGTCTTGTATAGAAAATGACTGTAGACAGTAATGTAATAAATAACATTATTCATAAAATTAGATTTGAATGGAGTGATACAAACTTATAAAAAAATATAGTCATGTGCTTTAACCCATTAACTGTTTCTTTTAAATTTGTAATCTTTGTCTAACTTTTCATTGGCCCAATACTTAAATCTGAGAACAATATGATTGGTCCTTTCATTTCCAGCCGGTTTCTATTGTTAAAATATTAATCTAAAATACACAGAATTTTTTTAATTCACCTTCTAAAAATTGACTAATTTTAGATTCAAATTGGTTAAATGTAACGAAAAATTAAAAATAATGTTAATAACTGTAGAAAAATATAAGAAAAATATGTAAAAAATAGCTAGCAGTAAAACAAAAAAATTATAACTCAACCAATGATTGTGTTGTTATTCAGATCAACAGCTGTCAAGTAATTCTCTTTTTATTTCCAGCTTGCTTATTTTTCTTGTAAAGTTTAAAATTTTCCAAATAAACTTTATATTTCCATAAAGTAACATCAAATCTTATTTGTGAATGTAAAAAATGACAATAGTTGTAATTATTTACTACAAAATCAATTAATTTAACAAATGCATAAAATCTTTAATTTTTATTTCTGTCATTATTATTTTGAGCTGTTCACTGAGCATTAGTTACTGTGCAATCTTAGCATGAAGAAAGACTTGAAGAAAGATGATTTTGTCCACGCTTATTTTTCTTGTTATATAACATTTTTGGAATCAAATTTTATATTTTGATAGAGCACTATATTATCTTATTTGTGAACATAAAAATTTACAATAAATGTAATTATTTACATCATAATCAATTGCGAATGTGAATGTGTATGAATTTGTTTACATTTCTGAATCTGTCATTTAGAAACATGCCTACGGTTTCAAGTGATAATTGATTTTTGTTTTTCTCCAAATGTGTTTTTGTTGTAATATTTAAAATTTTCTGAGTCAAACTTTATATATTTTGATAGAACACTATATTATCTTATTTGTGAACATAAAAATGTACAATAAATATAATTATTTACATCATAATCAATTATGGATGTGGAAGAAATCATTTTCGTTTCTGAATCTGTCATTTAGAAACACGCCTAGAAGACATTTTCAGCTTTGGTAGGTAACCAATCAGCGACAAAGATACACCTTTGCTCAATAGACATGTAAATAAAATTGATTTTTTTAAAAAAATATAATGCTATATGCGGATATTTTTAGAACTACAATATACAAATTTGAATTACCTATCAAATAAGCCTAAAATGAAGAAATTGCGACCAAAATTGACCAAGAGATGACGCATGCTATGTCCAAAATTTTTTTTTGCTATGGGGTCTTTTCATAATAGTCAGTTAGCAAAAGGGAAATGCAGAGGTTTTAAAGTACATAAAGAAATATTAAAAGATATATATTAGAAGAAACAAGAGGGGATTAAAAGCAAATAACAGAAGTGACAGTAAATGAAGTTGGAACAGATATGTTGTTCTAACGAATAAAAAGTACTATTATTAAACTGTAAAAATTCAAAACAGCTACTATAGGTTTAATGAAAACACTGGTTTGGCTTCATGAAATGTTAATTAGTAGTAACTGATAATTTCTTGGTAACATCAAACATTAAAGGTTATTTCTATTTACATGGATGATATCACCTCATTTCTATTCTCTATTATAATAACAATAAATGGAAATATTTAATTCAACATATACAACTTTCTTGTAGAATGTCAAGAAAGATCCTATTCTTTCACATTCTTACTCCTATAGAAATAGCTTTTTTTGGTTTAAATCCATATAAGAACATGGTTTGAATTAACAGGGCCTCCCTTAAAACAAACGAGCTACTATAGGTTTAGTGAAAAAAAAAAACAAATGTGACCTCAGGCATTGTCAATTGATAGAAGTTGATAATTTCTTAGTAAGATCATAGGTTAAACATTCTTTTCATTTACATGTATATTATCTCATTTATAATACTTATTATAATAAAAATCCATAGAAATATTTAATTCAAATATGTATTTTATATATTTAACCCGTGCAAATCTTCGTTTTAACATATATATATATGTAATGATAAATAATATTTTAATAATGAATAAGTATAACAACACTTGAAAATTTTTATAAACGTATTTAAATAATAAATTTCTGTGGATTGAAAGACTATATCTATTAGTTAATTTCTATTATATTTTTTATTTTTATTGTTGTGACAATAGTTTTAATTAACAAACATTTTATTTGTATTATATATACATATACAATAGAAATTCATATAACATTTCAATTTTAGACCAAAAAGTTTATCTATTAACAAATGGAACATTTCAAGTGGAATTCAACACACACACACACACACACACATATATATATATATTCAACACACACACACACACACACACATATATATATATATAATGAAACTTAAATATATTCCAAACAACAGTAAACAATTTATAATATAATATAAATAAAAACTCAAAGAAATATTTTCGATTATATTCATAATCATTATCAACTCAACTTTCAAAATGGAATCATCTATTACCAATCAGAAACACATGTAAGTTTTATGACATGTGTTTCTGGTTGGTAATAGATGATTCCATTTTTTTAGTTGAGTTGATAATGATTATGAGTATAATTGAAAATATTTCTTTATGAGTTTTTATTTATATTATATTATAAATTGTTTACCGTTGTTTGGAATATATTTAAGTTTCGTTATTGTATTATTAATATTAGTGGACATTTTATTATATATATATAATAGCCTTCCCATCTTTCATTTCAAAAATCAACTTCCTTTAACAGCATTATAACGTTACAATATATTGCAATTGTTTACTATTAATGATATTGGTATTGTTTAAACGTTGAAAATTTCATATGTTTACATTGAATACCTATCTAGTCTTGAGCATTATTTGGCATATTATAACAGTAATACATAGTTGAAATACAATTTGAAAGTTATACTATTTATAATTGTCTATTTGATAGTATGCATCAGAAAAAGTTATATTTATTTGTTTAATATGGTTTATTTAAACTTTTTTCTATTAATAATTTCAATTTTTAGCCAAGTAAACTCATTAGACCACAGATAAAGGTAAATTTCTTTCTCTGTTAATTAAAGAACATTTTCTTGACAACAGATTGAGATTGTTGGTTGTTAATGATGTTATTATTTGAGGGTTGATGGCTGTCATGTGTTTATATGTATATTGAGATAGTAACCTCATTCGTTCAATAATAGTATTATAACCAATTTTATTTTTTTTATTAAGGAGAGTTTTCTTTTCAATTTTATTATTTCTACAAATATAGCATTGCCAATGATTATCAAAATGGTGATTATCGCTAAGACCTGATAGAATATGTTGCTAAATCATAAAAATCATGGAAAATTTAAAATAAGGTAAAGACATTCATTAAGGAATCTAGATTATCGATCCCACATTACACAGATATAGTAAATGCTTGAATACTTCACAATAAAATAAATAAATTGTTCGTAACATAGTAATAATTTTGATGAAATATATTTGGTTTAAAATACATGTAGACAAACTTTTATCTCTACAAAACATTTAAATGCATACGTAAGTATTTGTTTGTGCACATAGCTGTGATATAAATCTGTTTTCCAGAAAGTATAAATTATATTTAATAAAAACCAGAGAAATAACAAAAAAACACATAAAATACGACAACAGTTAATTTAGAAATTTTACTTGTTGATAGTAATAAAATTGGTAATAATATATCATTCAGTGTAAAAATAAATATGAATAATCTTATATTTATTATGATAATTTTATTGGAAGTGATTCTTTTATATAAATTGTATAATAAATATGGCTGATTTATTGTGAAAAGAACCACAAGAACTATATCATATGAATGAAAATTGTTGCTAGGCCTCTCTAGTAAAATTTTTGCGTACTAAGTAAAAGAAATTTGAATTCGCATCACTTTTCCATTACATCTGCAGTCTATATAAACGACTGTCAATGAAGGGCAGATTTATTTTTCTCTTGTTCTTTTACTTGGAAGAACAAAACTTAATTTTGTCATTTTAATTTTTTATTATATTATGAATGTTTGCCTTCCAAGGATGGACACCGACCTCTTGATCATTATTGTCCTCATCGAAATAATTTGCCACTAATAAGATGCTATTTAATATCTGGAGCTGATTAAAATTAAAAAAAAGAAGAAATTTTACCAAATCAAGGACTTCAATCTTTTAAAACTACAGAATGATTAATCTGTTATTATTAATTGGACTGGATTGTATTGTATTTATCAATTTTCTTCAAGTTCATTATTCAAAGTCACTGCGAAATTGTTTATGTGATGTAATATCTGTGCTTGTCATATTTTGGAAAAGAAATCAGAAAACTGTCGGAAGAATAAAAATGATGCCATATTTTTTTTTCATTTCTTTATTTGGAATTAAAATGGAAATGTAATGACCTAAGGAATCACCAACTTAATTACCCTTTTAATGGATTATTTTACGAAATTTTGTTGTAAATAACATTGTCAGTTTTATAACAAAAACACTGTGCTATGAATATATTTATGAGACTAATAATATTGTTTTTACTTCTTCTCTACTAAGAAACTAATTCTTTAAAACAGATAAGGAAATGTTTTGATATCTGCTATAACATGAATCTCAAAGATTTAAAATATATTAATTGAGATTTATTAATATAAAATATGTAAAAAAAGAGTAAAAATGTGCATGTTGACATGGATTAAAACTATTCATACATTTGTGCATGATAACCATTGCATGTGTGATTTGTTGTTATATATTTTTTTTAAGTATATAATAAAAATGTTGCTATTAAGCATTGGATTTATTAACTAGTATGATAGTGAACATATGATACTAAATATAGATTGTTCCCTTAATGTCATATCTTTTAGAAAATAATAATTTGATTTGTATTATTGGATATGAGATTATATTGTTTTATATATTTCTTGTTTTATTAATGTATTTTATAGTATATTAGTGTATACATGTTTATAAAAAAAAGAATAAATGATGTTCTGTTTATATGCTAAGTTTAATAGATAAACAATTGGCCCATGGCCACAGATAAAGTAGAATGTTTCATTTGAGATGTTAATGTTGAATAAGTGGGCCATATGGATATTGCAGTTATTTAGTGAAATATAAATGTCTCTTAAATAAAGATTAATAATACAATACCATTATAACAATTCATTATCTCATCTTGAAATTTCTAAAACATGGAGTACTTTGTTCATTTAGTAAATCTTAAATACTTAGAACATATTAGTAATCTTACACCAGACAACATTCTTTATTGATTTATGTGTTTGTGCAAACAACATTGTTCATCACCCATCAATCCATCCATCTGCAATATTTAATTTAACAACAGATTTTATCAAGAACTTTATGATATAAGAATATTGTAAAAATATTTAATTATTTTATATAATTTATTTATATTTTATGCATTATATTGTGTTTAATAAATTGTTTTGATTGTTGTAAACAACATCTTTATGTTTTAAACATCATCACTCTCATGATACATTTATGCACATAGTTATATTGTTATAGTTATAGTAATATTTAAATACAAATATATCGAAATATACTGAACTTTAGATATAATTAAAGGGGATTTGAACACATTCTTTCAAGCTATTTTTAACTATCCACTCTATTTTAAATAACTGATAGATATTACCACATACATGTGAAAAAGATAAATAATCTCCAATAGATGTATTTTATACTGAACCAGTATTCATAATTGGTCTCAATCATTATCTCGCACACACATTTACAATCAGTGCTCTGTTTATATTAAGATATCAAATGTTTCAACTTTAATGGGCAAGCTTCACTCTTCTCCATCCTCCAACTTTTCAGACATCCATATTATTGAAAATCTGATGATAGTTTTTGTTATACTCTAGTTCAGTTTTTATAATTAAATATTATTTACATTAAAATGGTCTTGTAGCTCATTGAACTATTTTTAATTTTCATTTTATATGCTAAAGTATGTGCTGGATACTCAATCAAAATTCACATTTGTATTCATATATAACTTGATAAACTATATTATATTGAGAGTTAAGAGTCATATTATCTGAAAAGTATTAGAATATATATGTAGGTAAATATTACCTGGCTACTGATAATGTTATGCTAGCCACATGTATCCTGTTTTGATGTTAGTGATTAGAAATTTATTAGCATACAATATATAATAAATGCTGAATAAACCCTGAGTTTAAATATAAATATTAATGTTTGCATGTAGTAGTATAGTAGAGAATGCAATTTATGTGACAGGTATTGTGTGCATATTGATTGTATTACTATTTTGAAAGGTTAGGCTAAGTGTTAGACAGTCACCACTAGATGATTGGGGTAAATTTCATTACAATATACTGTACCATCCTGGACATGCATTTAATATGTTTATGTAAAAAAAAATTGAGGTATCCATGCATCACTTATAAGGTTGTTAATTATTAAATTCATTAGTTGATGTCTTCTCTAAGTTTATGGTTATGTTTTATTTTAATTCATTATAAACACATTAGTATATAAAATAATATTTTTGCATTGGTGTTTTCTTTTAAAAAAAAGCATGCACAATCTGTTTTGATTATTCATTTTAAAGGTCACTTAAATTATTATAGAAATAAAAAAAAACATTTTTAATAAGGATTAGAATAATATTTTGTCTAATTTTATTTTATTGTGTACATTTGTTATTATAAAATATATTTTTAGACAAAATAACCATTTATAACTGGTTTTATTTTTATTTTAAATAAATTTATAGTCTGTTTTTCTATTATGTCACAAGACAAAAGAATATGCAATAAAGTTGACACTGTTTTAAAATGTACTTATTAAAAATTAAAATATTTAAATTTAGATATGCATTTTTAGTAAAAATAATATTGCTTGTTTTATAATTTAATAGGATATAGATAGATGAACAATGATTAAATTTTACTGTGTTTGTGTGTGTGAATATACATATGCATGTATGATTATTGTGAATACAAGGATTATTATATAAGATTTTAAAATTGAAGACTGGTGTATTTTTTTTGTTTTTAAAAATTTAATTTCTAAAAGAACATGTCCAAAACATTGACTTATATTTAGGTAATCTTAATTATTACTCAAAAAGACTAAAGGAATAAACTTGAGCATAGTCATAATAATGTTTGAATGATTATCTCATAATTCTACATGAACAGTTTCCTTTTTTTATTTGCTATTTCCTATATAGGATGTATATTTTTTTAGTTTAATCTCTATAATGCATTAAGCATTTCATTTTTTTAAAAAGGAAGTGATATGTCTATATTTAGAACCATATATTATTGATAAGAGTATGGATAAAACTAGATAGGAACGTAGACATTTATTTTCAGGCCAAAAGTGTAAATCTTTGAGACCCATTTTTAATATAACAATAAGAGGAAAAGTCATCATTGTGATAGTATTAGGAAGATTTTTTAAAAAAGAATTTACAATGTTTATTTGAATTCAACCGTGATATTTATATGCAGATATGCTTTATGAAAATGTATGTATTGCTAAAAGGATAAAATTGGTTTATTAAAGATTTAAATAATAATAACTTGATAAAATGGAATGATTATTTTGTTGAAAGAATGCTAACAGTTTTAATCTAATACATTGTCTTATAACATGTTTAATGTCAGGTAGTGGAGTGATTTAAATTATGAAATATTGAAGTGTTTACTACAAATTTATTTACATGTTCACATCATACAGTGCCTATGCATTATTTGTTACATTAATGGTTAAAATGATAATTGCTTTGAAATGAAATGTATAATAATTGAAACATTAGATAAACGAACTATGGAGATTAATATATTTACAGTTGTGCTTCATATATATATATTGTACTGTTTATTTACATATAATACAAATATATTAGCATTTGGTAAAAATTAAAAGAAAAAGCAAATTTAGCGTCTTGCGTTGTTAGCCGAGAGGTATCGCAGCCGCCATGCAAGCAAGTAGTTGGTTGCAGACGGTTGTGGGTTCGCGTCCCGGCCGATGCTATGACATATGAAAAAAAAAAAAAGCAAATTTAGCGATATTATTAAAAGACAATAATTTTTTTTTTTTAGTTTGTGTAATTTTTTTTTAAAAAATGTACAATGAAAGTTACATTTTTTGTTCATACTTTTTTTTTATGTAATTAAAAATAAAAGTTAAAATCGAAAAGGATAAAAGTCAAGCAGATGACTAATCCAGATAAACTAAAGGAAAGAGAATTCCACATGCAGATTACAATCAGTAAAACATTTTTGGAAGCTAATTAAAGATGGTGGAATTATGTTTTAAAAAAGACTTTGTAACTTAAATTTAAGAAAGAGTGTACAAGATTATTATCTTGTATGCTGATAAAAGGACAAAAGAAAATATGCACAGAAGTCTGAAAACTGGACCTATAGTATAAAAGGAAGTATACCAGTGTAATCAGGATCTTGTCTGTTTTTTTTTTCTGGTCCTGGATCATGAAAGATCCAAGAACATTCTACACTAAAATAATTCATCTTGCTGGAGTGGACCAAAGCTTTTTATATCATTCATTATGAAGATGTTGATCCCAGAAAAGCTTTCATGACTAGCCATTATGACAGATCAAGAACAAGTTAAAAACAATGGTCAGAAGCTTATTCTATCTCATGAAAAACTTTGCATGGTAATCAACAATCTTTGTAAACTTGATAAATTTACCAGTAAGCTAAGATTAACTATTCCCAATTGTGACTAAATTAAGCATTTACAAATGATTCTCCAATAAACTTATAATATAATCCTGATAGAGACTTCAAATTTTGTTATTCAAGAGGTTTTAGTTTACTTAAGAAATCTAAGTGTAATATAAACTGTTTTTATTAATTGATTCATGTCTGGATTAGCATGCATGTAGTCTTTCCAACTTATTAGTAATTTATCTTTAAATATTTTAATTTGTTAGAATAAAATATTTATTTCTAATATCTCACTTTCCATTGTATATTACTAATGTTAGTTATCAAATTTAAAAATGTTAGTTTATTAGGATTTGAGTGTATAATTTACTATTGATAATATTTGTTGATTAAGCCCCGGGAATAATATTCTCTAAAAAAAAAATACGGGAAATTGTAACCCCATTCTTTTAGTTACTTGAGACAAAATTATGAGATATGAGGAAGTTATAAGTCTATTGATTATGGCATCCTCTTCGTTGGCAATTCCTGTCATAATAATTAGTAGGCCAGTTAATCAGGAAATATATATATATATATATATATATATAATTAAAATCATAAGGATACACAGAATAACTTATAATGTAGTAACTGGTATTTAAAAAGATTAATGTGCCCTAATATTTTACTAAAAATTACTAGTTAACTCAGTGAAATAAATTTCAATATTATGCTATTTTCTAATTGAATGTTGCATTTTACTTATCAGATTCTTAATGGATCATATTTTAAACTTTATGAAAAAAATCTAAGGTGCAATAGAATTTATGGATAACAAACATTCATCATCATTGTTACAGGTCATTTCATTTCATTTAGTGTTTACCATTACATTTACATAAAAAAGATCATTATAATGTATATGAGGGAATGTAGAGATGTATACTTAATCCCCCAAAAATTGAAAATCTTCTAAAGTTTATAAGTAATAGTTAAATAGTTGTCTGCCTAATAACTTGTTTAAGTTAACTCAATATTTTTATGGTGGGTAATCTATAACAAGTTTTCATTTATTTTATAATTTCATACTTGTTTGTCAAAAATTAATTCATAGAATGAATATTTTTCTTTGATTTTGGAGTATTTTTTCCGTATCACTTATTAGTATGAACGTACACAACACGATATAGCATGTTAAATTTTAGTTCTATAATATATATATATATATATATATATATATATATATATATATATATATATATATATATATATATATATATATATATATATATATATCCTTAATTTTATTTGTTTCATTATTATCTATTGTAAATGAACTATCATTATTATTATTAAATTGGAATTTGAAATTAATATTCCTTACTAACTATAAAGTATAACAATAGGAATCTATATTTTAGAAATAAACATGAAAAAACAAACTCCAATTAGTGAAGCAATAAACATATTTGATGATTAATCTAACATTTTTTTAGTCTTCCATGGTCTCAAAGCTATTAGCAAATTTTATAACTAAAATTATCTTAGTTATTGAGTTTAGTATTTTACACTTTCAAAATACAACATAAATTTAACACAGTAGTTTAAATGTTATTTAAAAAATATCAATTGTAAATTTATTAATAAATTTTGAATATTATATTGGTAAGAATTTTGTATTATGTTATTTTTAAAACCTGCTAAACCCTTATTCATCTATTCTACTAATATGGTTTGCTAACTTGATACAACATTACCTATGTTAATTTGTATTTATATTCATTACATGATTATATTATTTAGTTAATATTATTTTTGATCCTTATCATATAATTTACATGACATCAATAAGAGCTAGTGTTCTTTATTATTTATTTTTAATTTCAAATGTATTGGTGTAAATTGGGGATTTGAAGTCAGATCATATAAATAATGTTTTATATATTTTTTTTACATCAATATTTTTTTATAACTATAAACCTTGAATATTCGATTTGATTTTGAAGAGTATCTTTCTCCTGAACATTCTACACAATTATAATTTTGAAATGTCTCAACTCAAAAGGTATGTCAGAGAGTTTTATCATGTTTTATTCCATTTTCATTCCACAATAGATGGGTATCTAAATTTGAGTACATAACTTTGTTCTTCTCATTGTTTCCATTTCATATCAGTACAAGTCCATTCTAATCACATTAAGTTTAGTATAGACAATATACTTGTATTTAAATATTATATATAAATATGTAATAAAATTAACTGTATATGTTTCTTCTATACAGAAGATAATAAACATAAGTTTGCTTATACACAACTATAGAGAAGCTTGTTATTTTATTAATTGAATACAGCATTCAAGACTTTATAGCATTCTCATATTTATGGCAAGATGAACAATAATCATAATGAAGAGAGGAGTGTAATTGTATATATTTGAAGATATTAAAAATTATGAATATGAGAATGCTATAAGTTCTCAAATGTCTTAAGCCATATTTAATCTATAGTAATAACAAGCTTTTCTATTGTTATGCATAAGCACACTCATTATGTTTATTATATATAAATATAAATACCGCAGTTATATATGAAAAAATATATAATGTTAAATTAAAATATTTTACTTTAAAAGTTTTGGTATTATTTTTCACTTTATATTTATGAACTTACTATGAAAAGAATTGTAATTGAATTAAGCAAAACATTATTTACTAAAGTTGTAATATTCTATGAAGTAAGAATCTTTAAAGATTTATACCAAGAATTCTGTTTAAATTTGCTCAAATTTATTATTGTATTTATTACATTAACTGTACTTTTACATATGAGAATGAACATAACAAATCCACTACTTGCTAATATCCATTATTTGTTGAAAGGTGATCATTTAGTAATAATACTAATATCACAGAATACTAATGTCATGAAAGTTATGTCATATTTATTATGATAAAAATATTACTACATGGATATTATTCATTATGACATTAAAAACAAACTTTGATGACAAATTGTGAATAGTGAAATACATTAATAAATTGCAAATATTTCTTAACTAATTTTCATTTATTAAAGGTAATTTTTTTTTCACAAGCCCAAACAATATATGCAAAAAAAAAAAAATTACAAATTTTATTTATTGAATAATTAAAATAATGTTTTAACTATATTGCAATAATGGGCACTCAATATCAAGTAAAAATGTCTATATTATGTAAAATATAAATTTTCTTATTTAATTTGAAATTTTATTTTCTCAATGTAAAAATATTTTTCATCATAAACATAAAATGTTAGAGAAAGAAAGAATAAAACAATAATAATGTCTTATTCATAGCATAATGAAAAATAAATTGTGATCAGATAATAATAAAATACACTAAAAATAAATAAAAATTGGTACCTTAAAATGTTATTTATATAATTTTAATTCTTTTAAAATGTAATCATCGATTTATTGAAATTTTTTTTTTTTTATAAATATGAAAAATATTGACAAAAACACATTTAATAATATTATTAAAACTATACTTAATAATCAGCAAGTTATATTTATTAATCTAATTTTATTTAATTAGACTACATATTTGAAAATCAAAAGGGAGTGGGGGTAAAATACAATTGATTGACATCTGGAAATGGAACAAAACAATTAAATATTCTATTCTATTACGTAATTATAAAAAAATATTGATAATATAATATAAAATACACCAAAATTAAATTAGAAAATGTGTACATTTCCTAAAACATAATTAATTCTAATTTTCTCATAACAATGATTTTTTTTCTTTTCACCTAGTAATATTTACTAAGGCAATAAACCTAAAGAATGTATGCTTATGCTTTGGAAGCAAAGAGGAGGACAAAAATATTTGATACCAAATGTGTAAAAAATATTGGCAAATAAAAATATGATATTCATTACTTAATTAAAAATAATATTCTAATATATATAGAATAATAAAATTAAAATAACAAATGTAAAAATGTTTACAGTAGATAAAAGACAATTCACTTGCTATAAATCTATATAATAATAGAATCATCAATTTATTCAAATACTTTATAAATGTAAACAATATCAAAATAATTATTTACATACATTATCAAAACTACAAACAATCAAGTGTACTTTATATTTATTAATCTATTTTTTATTTAATTGACCTATATTTTCATTGAAAATAGGTGTATTGTTCTTTGTAAAGTAATATTGCAGCAAAAAAAAAAATTGAAAGCTTTATTGGCTAAATAATTATAATTAAAAAATACTTAATAATATTACATAAAATACATCAAAAATAAGTTACAAAATATTCACTACGTTATTTTTTTTTGTATATGATTTATTTTAATCTAATGAATCATCGCTCAACATCTGTGTTTCAAAATAGTAACTATTAAATGTTTGAAATCACTGTTTTTAAAAACACACATGTATCATTTGTAATAACAGTATGTTTATTCACTAGTTAGTTTGCTTCTTTTATTATTATAATATTTAGCAGTCTTTATTCATTAACATTTTTTTTTCAATTTTTAGTTTTAATATTGAACATTTAACTTTTATAGTATGTTTTAAATTTCTGATAACAAGTCAATGTTTTTGCCTTAAGAAACTATTATATTTATTTATATTCCAGACTAGATGTTTGCTTTAAGAGAATTTTTGTATGTATTAATTTAAGCTAAAGAATCAATCGCATTTTACATGAAATAGTTTCTAATAAATTAATTATAGTTATATCATCCTCTAATTCTTTTTGAAATGTTTTGTATAGTGTCAGAATACTGAACTCAGAACTTAAAGTTTCAGCACAAATTTTCAACTGAGTTGTATAATTAAAAAGAAAATACTCAGCCATATCAACTAAATGATATTATTAAATGCTTAATTTGCCATAATATCCTTAAATATCACATGGTTTGTTTAAATTTTACAATATTATTATTAGTACTTATAATTGCTAACATTTTCTTTTATTATGAATTATGCTTATATTTCATAAATATTACTTATAAATGCTAACATTTTCTTTTATTAAAATTGAGTTTTTAAGGCATTTTATGGTTTGTTCTTTCATTATCTTATACGGTAAAACTTAAATAAAATATTTTATGTTTATATAAAAAGAAAATGTTTTGTGATTTAAAAGGTACATGTGTTTTTTAAAATGTAGATAAAAATGGAGAAAAAATCGTTCTTGTAACATTTTTTGCTTTTCTTCATCAAATTTTTTTACTTACATTATATAAAAAGTTTTTTCAGCAATGTTGGTTTTAGTGTATAAAATTAAAATGATCTTACTTAATCATTTATGTATAAAATAAAATTTGTTGACAATTAAGAACATAGATAAGACAAAATTAAATAAAGATACAAATAATAGCAATCAAGGAATTATTAAATAAAAAAATATTCTAAAAAATAAATAAATTGGAATAGAAAAATTGCCGCATTGATATTTATTTAGGTAAACACGAATGAGTCACAAGTAAGCTATAGCTATAAACAATCTTTTATTTTTGTTCTATTGATAATACCTTTAATTTTATATCAAAATACAATAGTAAATTCTCTAATGCTGCTTCATAGGAAGACCTATATGTATTTTCTTATTTTTAATGTTTTTTTTTTTTTAATGTTTCATTTATTTTTTAATGTCATAAAAATATTTATGTGGGTAGCAGCAATATAAATTGCTGTAAAAAATTAATCACAGACTGGACAATAGCAAAACTTTAATTAAAAATGTTCGGGATAAAATAGATATAAATTTTTCTTACATGCTTTTTTCTTGAAATGATGTGATCTTTTTATATTTATATTATAAATCAGCACCCACTTATCCTATACAGTTTATCACAATGGAATGTTAGCGAAGTCAGAGCAAAAATTTCAATATTGATTCACAGATGAATACCATAAATAAACAAACTTACTTTAAACTAACTGAATAAAACTGTTAAATGCACAAACTTCCATTAGAATGCTTGAACTTCTTATATCTTAATAATATACAATGTATTTACTTTTATTTAGCACTTTTATTAATAGAATTGTATGGTTAAAACAAAGCTTGTAGATAGTTTTAAAAATAAAAATAATATAAGCAAAATAAAATTTATTTACATTAAAGATAAAGATTAATAAATTAATAAGTAACAAGAAGTAACGCAATTTGTCGTAAATGTTGTCCACAAATTGTTTTGCAAATTGTTTTTTTTTCCAATTTTAGTATTTGTAATAAAATATTATTTAAAACGATAATCGTTTATACATAACAAAGATAAATATATAATTTTTTTTTTTATTAACATATTGTAAATCAATTCAAAAGACGAGTTAGATGCAATTTAGCAAAAAAAAAAAAAATTGATTTTAAAAGAGAAACTCTTCAAAAGTTAACTGAAAATCCTTGGAGTATAAATTCAAATTTAAGTTATAAATTGTTCAGTAGATGGATTTTCTTCGACCGAATGTTTAAATCTGTTCCTTTCCTTTTTCACACTCTAATTGGTTAAATAGATCAGCAAAATAGTTTGCTGCAAATGAAACTGTTATTTCATTATCTAAGACAACTTGTTAGAATTATTTACTGCATTCTTTATTAAATTTCATGTTTCACAACACATTTATCCAGACTAATCAATATTTTTTTAGATTACAGTACTACTTTTCAACTTATTTTTAAATACTATATATATATATATGCTGTAAGCGGTTTCATCTGGTGTTTAGCACAATAAAGAACATGGAAGTGACCTGGGAGTAAAATATGAATGAAGTTTGGTTTTAGGCAAACTTAAAGATTTTTTTACAGTTAATATTTTATAGCAATTTAGGCACACATTAACCCTATTATTGTTTGTAAAAAGAGTGTATTACTATCCTTAACTATAAATATAAAAAAGAAAAATCACAAGTTATCATCAGTAGCATTTGACTAATATAGTAAGTATTGTATTCTCCTTCAATTTTCTATGTAAAAGAATATTAAAATGGCTTTTGATATGTAGAGAATAAGATAAAGTGGTAGCTTTATTTTCTGTTAATATATATGTGCAAGAACATTTGTTATTCTCTGTAAATTGCAATTAATCTTTGTAATTAATAAAAAAAATATAAACTTATCCAGTTTTCATTAGTCAGAAGTTTAACAATTATTAAATCTTTTCTCATTTTATATTTAGGCATAATTAATCACACAATTAATAATAGTATTGCTAACAACCATTTTTTCATGTTTATTTATTTCATTTTGTGCAAATGACTATCTTCCATATGGGAGTATATACATAAAATAACACTCATACTGAATTTAGATATAATTTTTTTAATAATATTATTGCACCCAGTATACTTTCAATGGTTTCACGTCATATTTATGGTCAGTCTGCTGGGAACATTTGAATACTATTATTTTTTTGATTTATTATATATTTAAAGTCTGTATCAGTATTACTTTACATTAATATCTAGCATGATAGAGTATGGAAACCTAATTTGTATATATAATGTGCACACACATTCTTGTGATAGAAAGTTGTGGGTGTATAAATATAAATATAGAGACTACATTAAATAAATAGATATTTTATTATAATCAAAAGAGTATTGGGCTTAAAATCTGAGATGAGTATTATAGATTTTTTGTAAGCAATTCAATAAACTTAGTAGTGAAGTAGTTAAAGAACATAGATTGAATAAATGATTATAATCACTAGATTGTGAAATGATTTTGACTATACTTTTACATGCCTAATTGACAAATATATCTTAGAAAAGTTACATTATTAAAGCATATTTCTATTTTAACAATCTTTTGGGTAATGTGGGTGTACATTTGTGATTGATAATATCATATAAGTAACATTTATAA
The DNA here is from genome assembly GCA_028023455.1 of Epiperipatus broadwayi. Taxonomy (NCBI): domain Eukaryota; kingdom Metazoa; phylum Onychophora; class Udeonychophora; order Euonychophora; family Peripatidae; genus Epiperipatus; species Epiperipatus broadwayi. The sequence continues at coordinate 2,525,524 of JAQFVV010000098.1, read as the reverse complement.
TTTGGATTTTAGAATCATGATCACCACATAACCAGTATATGTTATTTAAACCAGCTTGGAATGTATTTTCATACAAATGGTATAAATAATGTATAGAATTTAGATTAAATAAAATACAAAAGCTTTAAACTTTATTAAAACAGAGAATTTAATAAAATAAACTTTGAATATAATGCAAAATGAGCATATTATAAATCAAATAATTAATAATATTGTTGAAACAGATCAATATCCATATCAATTCTAAAATAATAACTGTAATGTTAACATATTTTTATGATATCCCCTATTTATATTATGGCATGTATCACAATAAAGTATACATTGAACTTTGTTATATTTAATAATAAAAAAACGCCTCTGAATAGATAAAGAATTTTTAAGTGTTTATGAACAAGTAATGAAATAAATGATTTACACTCTTGTAAATCGGATTTTTTTTTAATCCACTCTTTACATTAAAATTTGAGTTGCTCATTTATTAAATAATTTTAAAAAATTCAAATATAATTTAAATTAGTAATGAAAAATTATGAATTTAATTAAATACATACAAATGTTTTTATCTAGGTATACTTTTACAATTTGAATTCTAGTTCAATTTCATAAATTTGTATATGACTTTTTAAATTTGTATGTTTGTTCAAAGATTCTTGCGTGCTCTCCATAAACAGTTTATGTTTTCTAATCAGCTGTTGTTACTTTGACAAATTTCTTTATCTTCTTGCTTTAAGATTACTTCTTGGTAATAAAGCATTTATTGAATTTTTAACCATTGCTTGTGGATATGTTAAAAGTAGTTCTTTATATTCAGTTAGTTACATCATAGGAGATTCAAGCAAGTTCAACATATGATACTTAGCAGGGTTTAACAGAGTACTTTGATAGGATTGGCAACAATTTTCTAATTGAGGAATCTAGGTATTGACTTGGTGACTACAGTAACAAATTAATATTTTTTTATGATTCTATGTTGTAATACGACATTAGCTTCTATGTGACATAATAAGATTTATTACTTTGCAGCAAATTATCTACAGAACTGCAGAATAGTTCTTTTGTTTTTGCTAACATTATTTTCAAAAACAGCCTAAATGAATTTTTAATAGTCTATGATTAGCTTCTGGAATATTGATTCCTCCCCTCCATTGTTTGAAATTCAAAATAAATAGTTTTTCATATCATGGCGCAATCAAATCTAAATATTAAAATAATTGTTTATAATTCTGTATTGTGTATAATTCTGTATTGTTTTTTGATTTACAAATATTATCCAATTAACTAATATATTCAAATATTTAAGTGCTTGTTTACTATTAACTAGGTGCATATATATATATATACTGATTAATTAGGTGCACTTATTCCTATTTATGAGAAAGCAAGCTTTGATATTTACTTCAAATTTGTTTGCTAAGCTGTTTATCCGATTAGACAAATTACTAAACTTTTAAATAATAATAATAATTTAAGTTTTTGCATTGAAACCATTTCTTTTAAAACGTTATAAATTTTCATTTTACTCAATTATTTTTATAAGAAAAAAAAATCATTATAAATTTTGAAATGACATCATTTGCTCTCATTAAAAAATTATTTATAAGCAGTATCAGAGTATATTCAATATTTCTAATATTAATTTTTCTTTTTCACATTTATTATTTACTCTAGATACTATTTTCATTCTTAATACACCAAAGTTCTTAATTTTTATAGCACAGATTTGAGATCAGTAAAATAATTGAATATTTATTCCTTATTCAGCTCCCTCCCACCCGCCTCCTAAACAAACAAATAAAATAATTAATTGTAATCATTCCCTCTTTAATATATCCACTTAATTTCATATTTTAGGTTTTATTAACTCATATATGCATTTTAATATACTTTGGCAGAAGAAAATGCTAATTTATTTTAAAAGAGCTCAAAATTTAATAATTGATTTGAGTGTCTGTGATATGCAATGCTCATTCTATTACAATATTTATTTATAAATATACGGGGGGGGGATGAGTGTGTATGATTATAATATCAATAGCCTTAGAATAATACTAGAATCAAATAAATCAATAATATCAGACTTTTAACACTTCTTTCCAAATTACAACTCATACTAATCACAACTTGTAAATTATACTCACAATCACTTTACAATGTAAAAATCAATCACTTTTCAGGACTTGTATATATATATTAAAGGCAATCCTTTTAATATATATATATATATATATATATTAAAGGCAATCCTTTTTATTGATTACTTTGGAGTGTAATCTTTTTTATATATTGCAATTATTTTTTTTTATTTTTTACACAATTCATGCATAATATGCAAAATTGTTGAGATCATTATCGAAACTTTTTTGAGGTGATTTTTTAAGCTAAAAGTAGAGTGTAATATAGTTTTAATAAAATTAAATGAAGATTTTTTTTTGTTAAAGGTATTAATTTATATAATTCTCTACAGTATCTCATGATAATAAAAATTATCAATTTTCATAAGATGTGTTTCAGGCATTTAACTGCATTTTAAAATTTTCTTTAAAGTAATTGACAATCCCACAAGTATAGCGATACTATTCTTAAGTAAGTACAACTAATATAATCTATTTGTTATTAATATTGAATATAGAAGTTTTCAATATTATTTAATAAAGCTTATTTTTCCAAAAATCATGGTACTTAAATACGAATATTGCAATATTAGTAAGCTTATGGGATCACCTCAAAATCACTTAAAAGTAGCAATATATCCTCTAAAAATTGGTCAATTTTTTTATAATGTAAAAAAAAAACTAAATAAAAAATACAGTAGGTGACACTTTGAGTATGTAATATTTTATATTCTCAGTTCTGTTGAACTGTTCCAAAATTTATACTTACACAAGTACCCACACACTCATATATATATATATATATATATATATATATATATGAGTATATATATATATATATATATATATAAAGTTGATGATGATTGATACAATAATAAAAAAATACAAAGGACTATTGCCTTTCCTTTAAATTATCTATGTTTGTGAAAGTTTATCAAATATGGTTTATCAAAACAGTCATCGGGTTTAAATCATTTAACACTTAGATGCCTAGGCTTTATTTTAAAACTTAATTTTTAGCAATAATGTAAAACTATATAAATATCAAGACTTCCAAGAAGGATAAATAACCCATCAAATATTAAATATACAACTTTATTCAAATTAAATAAAATATGTTCTAAGAAAACAATCCAGATTAATGTAAATGCTAGAATAATTATTAATAAATTTGATTAAGAAGAAAATAACATTCACTTCTTTCTTTTTATTACATATTATTCGTCATATACTTTCAAAATTACACTTCTAGTTTAAAAATAATGGAGTGAAAGGAGAACAATTAATTTATTGCTTTGGAATTCATAAAATGTTTGCAATAGTGGAAATGGCAAAGTTGAAGTCATGATCCAAACATTTGAAATGCCAGAATCTACAGCTACACTATTGTACTAAACCCAGACAACAAATTAAAATAGTAAAGAGAATATTGATAGGAGTGTCTAGTAAATAGCCAATAAAGATTTTAATAGTTTTAGAAATTTCAATATCAGAAATGAATTAATAAATGTTACATTATAATTAGTCGTTTTGTTATTTATTTAATGAAGTATTTAACTCGTTTTTTTTTACAATTTCATTTTTTTTATTGTACATCAATATCAGATTTATTTCTGAGGAATATTTTACTCCTGTCAACTTTTTCTTATGTTTTATTTAACACTGGATATTTATTAATACATGTCATTTTAAAAGTTTTACTTTATAAATTCAAATTTGTTACCTCGTCTCCCTATCCTAGAACATTTCTAAAACGGAGTAATACTGATTTGTAAACTCTCATAAACAATATTAATTTTAAGATAAAAATCAATAAATTTATAAAATATCAATAAAATAAGATTTTTTTAAAAATAATATAATCCACATAAATTTATAAAGGCAAAATTATAACCACCTCAACAAAACATAACCATTCTAAATTAAACTTGTAAATAAGTATTAAAAGCAAATATTTTTCTTTTCAAATTTAATCATAAATTTTTGTTTGAAGATCAAAAAGAACGGAAAACTAAACATAATAAGCCTTTGTAGTTCACTGTGATTACTATGAAATATAAAGGCAGATAAATGGTTAATTTAATTAGATAGAATTATGTATAAATAACATACTACTTTTTTATATAATATATTAGTTTGATATTTGCTTAAGTTATACTAGTTTCTTTATTTTATACATTTGTAATATTCTTGAAATACAAGCACAGTTCATATACTTGGTGTTTAAATGTAATTATAGAGGATCTGAGCACAGACTTACAAGCTCCCCTCAGCTATCTACCCTATTATATACATCTTGTTCAGATTTCCTATAATTACATTTATTCATTTTGGTATAGTGAATGACTAATTATCAAGTCTTTGTCAAGCACTGGTGGTCGAGAGGTCAGCGACAGCTGCTTTACAAGTAGTTGCCCCAGGTTAGGGGGTTCGCTTTCTGGCTGATGCTATGACACATGAGAAGAAAAAAATATCAAGTCTTTTTAGAATACAATAATTTTCATTTTTAAATTAAAGTAAATTTATTTCAATGCAATTTTATATTAACACTCTAAAATGCTGTAATGTAATTTCACCAGGCTTGCTTTACATTTTTTGTCTTTCCTGAGTTTTTTTTTTTTATGAGTGTTTCTTTTCATTGTAAATTAATTATAAGCCCAAAATATTTACTTACTAAATCTCCATTTTATTGTGAAATGGACTGCATAGATTAAACCTAAACATACTATATATATTGCTTAGCTTGGTAAAATTACATGGTAATTATTTGATTAAGCCTTCTAAAAAATATTAGTTAGTTTTATAAAACAGGTAATATATTAAAAAAAAAAAACACTTGTTTTTATATAAAATAATAAAATAAAATGGTAAAACAATTTTATTAACTATTAAAACATATTTTAAATGTTTTATTTTTAAATATTTTAATTTTTTTTTCTCCATTATATAAGAAGAGTTGTTTGTACCTATAGCACATATTTCACTATATCACATGTACACATAAAAATTGTATTGTTTTTTTATAACTCCTAAAATAAAGTAAAAATATATTTGAAAATTCACATATAAACAAATATTCAAAAAAATTATAGCAATACTGAATATATATATATATATTTACACAAACTAATGCATATATTTACAAATTTGTATTTTCCGAAGCAGCAGGTAAGAATGTAGAGATTAATATCAATAAAAATCAAGATAATTCTTTTATTTTTATTCTTGATTATATATATTTAAAATAATTATATAGAAAAACGACTTCTAAAACATGAAATATGAAAACATAGACAAATAGAGGATTAAAACTTTACTTTTTAATTTTGTAACACAATAGTTTGCTCATTTTGGGAAAATAAATATTAGTTAATGCTGAAACTTTGTCACTTCAAACTGAAGACAAATTGTATATTTGTCTAGACAATTTATTTAATCCCTTCAGGATGTTTGGTGTCATGCTGAATTATTTAAAAAAATGATTTAAGACCAAATTTCACAATAACTTCAGTTTTTATAATGTTAGAGCAAAAAGTTTTACATTGATAAAAACTAGAAAACTGAAGAAAAATAATAAGGATAAGACAAGTAGTGGTTACCATTAAAAAAGTAAAGCAAAAAAATTTTAATATCTGAAAAAATTATTACTTTAGTGTTTGTTCATAATTTCTAATGTATCATTAACTAAATTTAAAGTACATCTTCATTGATAATTTCTTTCTACTCCTCACAATATTTTCATTCAAACCATACATAAAACTTCTTACCTCTGATAATCCATAGCTGCAGAACTTACAAAAGTAGTAGCATAAGAATTTTTCATTTTTATCTTGTACTCTAAAAGGTGAAAAATCGCAAAATGTCTATGAGCAAAAGATTTATCCTAATATAAAATACAGAATAAATAATTTCTATAAGATGGATATGCATTTTTAATGATATAAATTGGCTTTTTGTCTATCCAAAACTAGAAACTGAAGGTCACTATCTGTATCAATGATAAAACGAGTTTTTTCTCTTCACTTTATATTTTTTGTGCACATCAGTAATGCTATTTTGTTATATTTATTGTCTCACAGAGATTTAATTTATTTTTATATAGCTCATTTATCAATGTGATGCAAGATATGGCAAAACTACTGTATCCACAGCATGAGTACCAAGAACCTGGATTTGATTCTTTGCCTGCATAAATTCCATGTGAAATACATAATCATTGTGTCTACCATCACACGCCCACCACGTAAAAGCTCTTTTTATTGGTTTTAAGAGTTTATATTGTCACATGGTACCATACCAAGTAAATTTTGTGATTGCTTCATCAACTGTAACTTTTTTGTGCATCTCATAATCAGTCTCAAATTTTACATTGTACTGCTCTATTATAGTGTAATTTTATAGATGCAGAAAAAGACATGTCTTTTTATACACACAGACATGCTAATATATTCTTATACAAATACAGAAATGCTAACAATTTTTTAAACATTTTGAGAGTCATTACATCTATAAAATAAGGTTGCCTCAAACTTGTATCAAAGCCCCAAAATTACATTGTACATAAATCATTACTTTTGTTATATTTGAATACAAATATAATTTATATACTACACAGACACATTAGTAACACAAACACATTAATAAATTATACATTTATTAAATATGCAATACAGAGAGCATACCAATAGCTCTAACAAGATCTTCATTAATAAGTGGGGTATGAAAAAATATTTAAAATATCTATCCAGAACATAAGCTTGAAAACAGTTTGTCTGGAGATGAGAGTGTTCTGGATATAGATTTTAAATATTTGCTCATACTGCACTTATTAATTAAGAACTTGTGTAAGCTATTGGTATGCTCTCTGTATTGCATTTTTGTAACTACATGCTTATAAAAGTAATGTCACGTTATATATGACTTGCTTTATTAATTATTATAATTTTACCTTTAGGGCTTTGGCTATGCTGAGGCTATTAAAATGTGATAGATCTGAATTTATTTCAGTCCCATATAGCTATTTAAGTTAGATAGCTGGATTTAAAGACATTTTAAAGTCCAAAAATTTCAGAAATTCTACTTAAATAAGTGCTGGGTTTTGAATTTATATTTTAGATCTAGTGTCCGAATATTCTAGCTCTCCACTGACCTGAGCCATAAGCTCAAAACCAGTTGGTCTGGAGATAGAGTCTTCTGGATAGAGATTTTAAATATTTTCTCATACCTCACTTATTAAATAAGAGCTTGTTTGAGCTATTGTTATGCTCTATGTATTGCATTTTTGTATCTACAAGCTTATAAAAGTAATGTCACATTATACATGATTTGCTTTATTAATTATTTATCAAATAATAAAAAAATTTAAAATAATGAAATAATATAAAAGGTGAATTAATACTTACATGTAATATCCAATGTAATGTTTATTTTTGGGATGAAGGTTTTGAAATTGTAAATTCATCAAAGCATATTGAATCCATTTCAATATTAACTCTGGCTGTTGTAACATTTATGTCTTAGTTTTCTGTGTGCAACCTAATTAATTGATTATACACAAATTAAATGAACTTATTATTAAAAATATTAATAATACATTGGAAATTGATCTGATTTTAATATACCTTTCACAATTTTATAAAGGAATTTGAACTGCAGAGATTGATGGTATTGGCACATGCATAGTCCATTTAGTTTCTCCACAATTTTAAAAAGAAAACAAAAAAATTTTAATTTCAAACAAATGAGTGGCAGCCACACTAACTTTATGTTAAGGATATTCAATTTATAGTATAACAAAACTGTTTTTAGTTTTGCCTAATTTTTTAAATAGCTAGAATGATTATTTTTTAATAATTATTTTAGCTTATTCTCCTTTTTTTTATTTGAATTAGTAACACCAATGTCTGACCATTTTAATTTTAAATGTAAAATTACTAAAATTAAAATTTTTAATGCAATCACATGGCTAGCATAAGACTTAATTTATAATATTAAAATGCTAATATTTTTAATAATTTTTAATTATTCTATTTAACTAAAATGAATATTTGGGTTTTTTTTTTGTTTGTTTGTTGTTGTTTTTTTTTTTTTTTGGAATAATTGTTTTTCAGTAAATGAACATATTCAACATAAAAATCAGTTAAATAATAAATTTTATAGATATTAGTAATATCGTTAATATTTTTTTTAAATATAAACTAAAACTAAAAATTGAAGAATAGACAGCACAAATATTTATTATGTAAATGTTAGAGATTTAATCATTTTTACCTATCTTATAATGAAGAAATGCACCAATTATAAATAAGTATTGCAAGCTAAAATTACATCAGCTATCAATGAAACTTGCCTAAAATATTTTAAGCCAAAATTAGATTTAATTAATTAATTTAAGTGAGTGTATAATTGCAATGCCTGACTTTTAACTGATACTTTATTTTCTTATATCATAGTTGAAAATTATTTATAAAAATACACTAATGATCAATGGATTTTACCACTTCAGTAAGATTGTAATTTTATTCAGAAGGTAATAATCTCTTTTCTTTTGTACCATACTACAAATCAGTAAAATTAATGTGGTGATTCTTTTTTTCCAGCCAGTAAATAAATATTTTGAGAAAATAAGAATGGCCATATTATTTTCAAATCCAAATACACTTATATAGACTAATCTTAAGTGTCTTCGAATGAGAGCTTGAATATATATTAAATCATTCACTTTACATGCATCTAACACTTACATCTATATTTTTTTACAGAAGAAACTTATTTGATTGTGAAATTATTTGGCAAGGTGTTGTATTTTTTTGATGCACATAAAATAATATTGTCTCATCTAGGATGAAAAGTGAATTTACTTTTAGTGTAAAGTATTTCATACAGCTATCATTACAAGGTAGTGTGATTTTAGTTTGCAATGCATACTTTTAATTAGGTCATTGCTTTATTACATTATAGCTAAAAATATAAAGATAATTCCCATTAAATTCTTTAAAATTTAAATCTATAAACCTGTGGAAATCCTGCATTTTAAATCAGCATATTTTACTAAAGTTTATTTTATTAGCATATGTTTTTTTTTAAAAAAAACTAAATAAAAAAACAGCTAATAACTTATTAACAACATAGAAAAATATTAAACATTTACAACCAAAAATTAAATTTGCTAACAGTTTTATATAGTCTTTAATTATGCTACTAGATGCATACATGTGGTGTTCATTAATGGTGAGTAAAAAAATTGATGAGATGTGAAGGGACAATAAATAGGCAATAATGTTACATATTGTAGCAGTTGATCTTAGCCCATGATCAAGCTTCACTGTTCTACCTCTTAACCCATGTTTCATCCTGTTTTTTAATCACACGTACATAAACTATATGTATATTTCTGAGAAGCGTCTATAAAAATTTATAAATATAAATCTCAAATAAAAATTTTCTTTAATTTTAAATATTAACTTTTATGAATGCGACTCAGATATATACATATATTAATGGAGCTTTTATATACATAAAAGCACAAGCAAATCTTGTAAATAATTTTTTATTTTTTTTATTAACTATATGTTATTTATTTTATAAATGTTTTTCTTTATATAATTACACAAATATTCAAGATGGAAGATGTAGTTGTTAACTGTCCAAGAGTAATTAAAGGGGTGGGATTCTTGATTTTAAAAGGAATTTTTTAATTAAAGTTATTGAAAGTAAAATTTAAAACAAAGCTAATTGATTTTAGTTCACTGTTAACATTTTTATCAAATCTATTTCCAAACTGGAAATTGATTTGAACTTATTTTTGGACAGTTAGCTTGCAATTGCATCTCCAATAACAAAAGAGGAAACATTTCTGTGAATTTAAAGATTCAATTAGAGTTAAGAAGTTTAATTAAAAGCATTCTTTGCATAACTGAAAACTGGTATAAATTGGCCCAAAAATCTATTGTGTCAGAGTTCAGTCAATAGTCGCTGACTTCACGTCTGTTTGATTTTTTTTTAAAAAGAGAGGCTTAAGCCACTTTCCCCTCCATCTTCAGCTCCACTCTTTTCTGTGCAGAGATGTAGCTCCTACTGCTCAAAAGTTCCTGTGCCATCAAAAAATGCCACCTGTTACAGAAGATTCATCAGTAGTTCATAGAATGCTAAGGTAACCAGCCCAAAGTCATTATAATTGTATTACCTAAATTCTAACTTGTAAACTTTTTTTAAATTAATGTTTTCTGTATATTTAATCTCTTTTAACTCACTCATCGGCAAGTAAGTTAAACAAATAATTATTTCCTTGATATTAATTCTCTATAACATAACCTAATCTATTATTATAAAACTTTTCATCCAACTCACACTTCTTATTTTTTTCATAATTTAGTGTGGTTATGATTTAATTTTAATGATATTTTTTTATATGTTCACTTAATTTTTATTTGTAAATGCCAATCAAACCAAGTCTTATGAACTTAGAAGGGGGTGGGGAATTAATTATTTTATGTCTTTATTTCTAAATAGTTTGTAAGATTGAGTTTGTATTTTAAAATGAATAGATGCTTTAAAAAATATTTTATCGTAAAATTATACAAAATGTATAAATACTTTGCAATCTGGAGTGGATATTGGTATCCATTAGTTTTATTAATTTATTTATTGATTATCATCATCAAAAGGCTGGTGACCTTATTCTATTTTATTTGCAATTTTAGTTTTTTTATATGTTAAACAAAATAGTATTGATTCAAGAAGGGGGGGGCAATGCACACTTCATTAATTATAGTTGTAAACTTTTGATAAATGATTATCTTCCATCGGGTCATTATTTTTAACATATCGTTACATATTTGTCAAACCATTTAAGGCTTTATGTTAATATTTATACTCAATGATTTCATATTCTTATAAAAGTGTTGTTAGCATAGGCTACTCTTTATATTATTAAGCTTTATCTAGAGATGTGCATTGGAATGCCTGAGTCATCTCATATTCATTTCAGGTCATAAACAGGGCAATGAAGGTCCCTGAACCATATATATACTTGCATAGCAAGAGCAATGCATGGTGTAACTCCAGTAAATTTAGCCTATTGATCTCCATCTGAGGACCCTTTGGCAACTGATTCCACAATATGTGTTGTGGCAAGTCTGCTAGACTATTTTCTTCCGTAACATGATAAAGCACCTCAAAAAAATATTGGATCCACAAATATTCGGCTATTATGCTAGCAACACAATTTCTTATAGTTAGTTTTCTAGCCTGTTTAACAAAATAAACTGTAATGATGTGTAATAATAAAACGTTTCTCTCTTTTTAATATATTTAGTTGGAGTTTAAATCCAACCTCTCATGAAGCTGCCCTCCCTTTTATTGAAATAAGTCATTCACATATTGATAGAGTTTCACGCGCGTGATATTTGATTAGTGAATGTGAAATAAATATTGTTTTTAGTCTACTTACTGATCAGAATGTATCCTTATTTAAGTGTTGTCAATAAATGCTATAAATGAAAATAAGAATATGTGTCAAAATGTCAAGGGCATCCCATTAAAGTTGTCCAAACAGCAAAACTCTATTATTGTCATATCTTTATATGTGTTTTAATGTATAAACATCTACCAATCACCCAGATAAATTTGTTTTTGTAACATTGAATAAAAACTTATTTTAAATATACATTCAGTATTGTAACTGCCACACTAAATTAATCTTTGTTAAAATAAAAACAATTGTATCAAGTTTGTTAAATGTTTATAATGAACATAAAGTTTTAAAGGTGTGAAGTTGACTACATATATAAAATCTTGAATTTTTGTCAAAATAAATATTTATAATTTTAAAATTTAATCCAGTTGTTCAAATCTCCTTAATAACATTTATATTTATGTATGTTTTTAACTTATGTCTTGGGTTCACTCAATCTCTCATCATCATCATCAGCTGAGTTCACATGCAAAATGGTGTAGCACTGGGCCCAGAAATAATTAATATATGTAATATCACTGTAGGTGTTTTTCTTAGTGTTATAGATTTGGGTAATGGGCAAACAGGTTAGAATTCATGATTGCTCCTGACCTGTGTATCTCGGGCATGATTGGATTCAGGGTACTTTTGCTTACATTTTCGATCGGTACAATATATTAATTAAATGCAGCATATCTTTATAATACTATTTAAAGCTGTTCATTTTCAATAGGATTTTTTTGTGAATGTTGGGAAAATGTTATTTTTAAATTTATTTTCTGTAAGAAGAAATATTGTCAATGTTTTTAAAAACAAAATTTAATTTGAGCACATTCAGTTCTTTGATATTTAAAGCTGTAACAATTATATTAAAATCCACAATTTCTATTTTCAGTTGATTTTTTGTTTTATAAATTTTTATAGTGGGGGGGGGGAGAGGTTATTATATATGGTCAATGTTGATCTTCATCATTCACTAACTTATAGTTTTTAACTTTTAAGGCAAATTATATCCAGTTCTTCACATCAGGTTTAATATTTTTTTCATTTGATAAATTATTGCAGAATTTCTTTTCATCATCAATAAGAAAATGTGTCGTTTGGATCGATTTTAATTTGATGATTGATACTGAAGAGTTGAGTGAAATAGATATAGCATCCATCACTTTAGATCAATATCTTTCTCCTTTTCATTTATGACCACTGTTAAATTGAGCTGATATTTTATAGTTCTGTCACTTGCAACATATTTTGATATTCTTCATGGTAATCACAATATCCTTTGTAACCTGTTTAAAATTCAACAGCTCTCTCTCTCTCTCTCTCTCTCTCTCTCTCTCTCTCTCTCTCTCTCTCTCTCTCTCTCTCTCTCTCTCTCTCTCTCTCTCTCTTTCTCTCTTATTTAAAAAACTCTAATAACAACTTTATCCACATTTGCAACTTTCTTTAACAATAAAACCGTTTTTCTATATGCTATAGTATAATATTTACATTATTTGTTGCCAATATAAATTAATAAATAACATGCATTCTAAAACTTAATATTTGAACTTTGTAAAAATAAAAAATAAAGCATTAAACAGTATTCTTGATTCCAACAATAGTGTTTTAATTTTTGAACCATAATATTATCTATTCATAAAAATTATAGAATGAAATATTTCTCATTTGAATTCCATTTTTAAAATAAAAAATGATTTTTAATGGAGACATCATAAAAGAATGAAAATATGCTTTAAAATTCAAAATTAAATTTATTATTATTAATATCTTACATGAAATTTTTTCAGCAGTTATTATAAAGCTATTTCTTGTTAGCTAATAGTAACAATTTGTGGTTCACCATAACTATATTTTTATAACTTGTTTTCTTAAAAACAAATATTTTTTTTTAAAAAAAAATATAACTATAAAGGAACCAAGCAGGGCAAATTGCTAATGACCACTCCATATGTTCTTGTCATTACAGCTGTTATTACTATGTAATTTTTTATATAATATACAAACATGGATGGGTAGCTCACCAACATGCATTAGCAAGTGTAATGAGTTTATTGCTTTTTACCTCTGAGTTTAAGATTAAGAAACACCATGGTCTTTCTTCTCATTTGCCTGCAAAGGCAGTATGAATATATGTTTAAATGATAAATATGTTGCTAATAGATATATACAATCATGACAGACAAAAATAAATCATGGTCCTTATTCCCACTAGGCTGTAAAATCACCAACCAAGGCAGTGGTTGGTGGCCAAAGGTGGAGGGTGCTAAGAATCACCTGATTGTAGACCCAGTCTGCCATTTGATGACAACTTTTTATTTAGGTACTTACAACTGCAGATAACTTTCAAGTGAAGAAAGATTGCAAGAATTAGAAGAACTGTCTTATATTAAATGGAACATTATTGGTCTTTGTGAAGTTAGAAGAAGAGGTGAAGAGACAATTGATTTAAAAAGTGGACATATACTCTACTATAAAGGCACAAATATTTGAAATACAAGTGGATTATGATTTATTATAAATAAAAAATGGAAAATCAACATTGTTGAGATTGATGGTGTATTGGACAGAGTGGCAAGATTAGTTATAGAACTTAATAGCAGATACCAAATGCAGATGTTTCAGGTTAATGCCCCAATAAGTTCTCATAGTGATGAAGTAGTAGAAGATTTTTATATGAATGTACAAAGGATTTTTATCAGAGTAAACAATATTATAAAATTGTGATGGGAGACTTTAATTCTATAATTGGTAAACAAATGAAAGATGAAAGTGCTGTAGGTAATTTTGGTTATGGTAATAGAAATGAAAAAGGTCATACACTTGTGGAGTTTGCAGAAAAAGAAAAACTTTATATTATGAATTCTTTTTTGAGAAAAATGTTAAAAGGAAATGGATATGGAAGCATCCAAATGAAGGTATCATAGAATTATATTACATTTTGACTGACAAAAAATACATATTTCAAGATTATACTGTTTTTAATAAATTTAATACAGGAAGTGATCATTGATTAGTAAGATGTAGATACATGATAATGCAAAACTAGAGAGACAAAAATTTTTAAGAAAAACAATATTTACAGTTGATATTCCTAATCTTCAGAAACACTCTAATGAATTTAAATTAGGACTTACAAATTAGTTTCAATTATTAGTAGATTTCGAACATGACTTACATTTGAATGAAAATAATAAGGAAATATCTGATACACTTTTAAAAACTGCAACAAAATTAGCTGGCAGAAAAAAGCAGCAATTTACCAATAAAATTTCTACTGAAAGTAGAGAATTTATGGAGAAAAGAAGGAATATGAAGATATACAAAAATGATGCATAAAAAGGATTGAATACCTCAAATTGTGTGAAATGGTGTGAAAAAGAGTTGAAACTGATATAATAATGTATAATTGTGAACTAACAAAAAAAGCTGAAGAAGAGAATAAGATTCAAGAATGAAAAACAACATTTTGGTATTGGTAACAAAGTTATATCTGCAATATAGAAAAAAACATGGAACTATTACTAACAAAAGAGCTGACATAATGAAATGGGTAGAAGACTTCTATCAAGAATTATATAGTAATAAAGAACAACTACCTCCTATATCTATTATATCTACCCAATTGTCCAGAATTTTAAATGAAGAAGTGAGACATGCAATTAAGTTTATTGAGAAATGCAAGGTTCCTGGTAATGATGGAATTATAATTGATATATTAAAAAAGAAGATAAAGAAATAGAATTTTTTTTACCAAAGTTATATACCAAATATCTAAATGGTAAAGATATACCAGGTGATTGAAATAATGCAGAATTAATATTAATAGTTTAAAAAGGTGATAAAGAAGATATTAAAAATTACAGACCTATCAGCCTTTTATCAGTTTTATACAAAATTTTTACCAAGGTAATTACAACTCATCTATAGGGAACATTGGATTTTCACCAACCAAGAGAACAAGATGGATTTAAAAGTGGGTTTAGTACTGTTGATTATATCCAGGTATTGAGAGAAGTTATAGAAAGCACAAATGAATATGAATTGCCATTATGCTTTGGATTTGTAGATTATGAAAAGGCATTTGATTCTATAAACATTTCTTCAGTGATTAAAGCATTGGATCAACAAGGTATAGATCCAGGATATTGTCATATTTTAAATAATATTTATAAAAATCCAACAGCAACAATTATATTACATAATGATACTAGGAAAGTCAACATTGAGAAGGGTGTAAGACAGGGTGCCTCCATATCTCCAAAACTTTTTACAGCACTGCTGCAAAAAGTATTTTGTGGATTAAAATTGGAATCTAAAGGAGTGAAAGTAAATGGAGATTATTTAAGTCATTTAGATTTTGCAGATGATGTAGTTGTTTTTTGAAAATAATGCTTTAGAACTGCAGGAAATTGTGCAGTCATTATCAGATAAAAGTAAACAAATAGGACTAAAGATTAATGTTAAAAATACTTATGTAATGTTTAATGGATTTTCTCAAAATATGAAAATAAAGATTGATTTTGATGAGTTAGAAAAAGTTAACAGCTACAAATACCTTGGTCAAATTATTAATACAGATGGAAACATAATGGATGAAATTAATTATACAATTAAACTTGGGTGGACTGCTTTTGGTAAATATAACTTGATACTAAAAGGAAATATGCCTATGTGTTTGAAAAAGGTTTTTAATAAATGTGTTTTTCCAGTTTTTACTTATGGATCTGAGACTTGGACAATTAATAGAAAAGCAATACTAAGACTTCAGACCACTCAAAGAAGTATGGAGATATGCATGTTGCAATAACAAGAAGAGATCGAAAATGCAATATATGGGTAAGAGAACAAGCAGGTGTTATTGACCTCAGTGAAAACATTAAAAGACTGAAGTGGAATTGGGCTGAATGTATTGCTAGAAGAGATAATAATAGATTGACAATTGAAATCTTACACTGGATTCCAAGAGATTATAAAAGAGACCACATTTGATATGGATGGAAGAAATAAGAAAGTGTGCAGAGGTGATGTGGAAAAGAGAAGCTAAATATTGGAGATGTTTGAACTTGGAGAGACCTTCATCCTGCAGTGGATTGATAATGGTTGCCAGTGATGATGCTGATATAGTTTTTTGGGGTTTAAAATAAATATTTTATAAGTATATTGCACAAATAAGCTTAAATATTTAAATAAATTTTTGAACATTACATTTTTTTCTTTTTGATATTCTAAACCAAAACACACACTCAAAATTGCCTGAAACGAAATAATCTACTAAGCAGGCATTCCTGATTTGCTGTGAGGTCCATATAGACATTGTTGGATTGCTTTTGTATTCAAATTTTACATGAAGTCTGTATGATAATGATATCTTTAGATTTTTTTTAACTAATAATGTTAATTAATGATTTGTAAGTCAAAATAAATGTATTACTGGTTTTTTAACATTATAGATACCTGCAAATGTATGAATGAAAGCCTAAGTGAAAGCAATATCATTATACTACCCCAAAACAACACAAAATTTGCAACTTTTTGCCATCTTAAAGAACAAATTTATACATTAATAAAGCTATGGCATACATATATTTGCAATGAAAATAAGCTTTTAGATACAATAATAGTATATAAGTTAACTGTCTTGAAATATATATGATTAATAAATATATTTATATACGAATCATGCAGAAGGTGTTTGCTTTGGTGTTAGCTATTTAGAACAAACAATTTGTTTTGCTTTTAATGTTAAAATTATATAGCAACATGTGAAATGCTAACTTTCATCTTAGATCATTAAGAAATATGTTTAAACCTAAATTCTAAATTGTTAGTGCAAGAAGCCAATGGTAGCATGTCTTGAATTCTAAAACTAAAACAGCTTCTCTCAAATTTTAATTCAATATTTTTTTGTTTTAAATTTTATCAGTTTGAATGTTATTCAACTTTCAATTAGTAGATTTAGATTTATTGACCTTGTTTAGCATTAAATATTGTTACTGTTTTCAATAGCATATAAACTATAGTCATAAATTGATTTGCTAACAAACAGAATATAGAATCAAAGGTGATTACCAGATTAGCATTTTCAACATGATCATGTAATGTAATCCTAAGTTTTTAACATATTTAAAGAAATTTATGTTTAAGTGGTTAATGTATAACATATATTAGCTTGTACTAATATGAATAAAAAAGTACTTGTATTGATTATAAAGCTTTGTTTATTTTTAAAGAATCCCGAATAGCCTTTAGTAAAATATTATTTTCAATAATAATTGCAATGTATATCTAATATAATTCAACCATCTTATATTTAAAATTAATCTTTTTACTAACATACTTTTGAAAGTAAATGCTTTAAACTATTTTTGATTTTTAGAAATTATTGATAAAATGACTTTTTGAAAAAGCTATTGACTTTCGGAACAATAGCTAAATACTTCAACTAACTAGAGAATAAGACATCCTTTATTTCATAAAGTTAATTTATAATTCTGAAGAAAAAAGTTATAGTGGAGCTTCAGAGGATATGTTTCATTGCCCCAGAAGTTCAGCGATGCGGATAGTTCATGTTATAATGTCAATAATGTCACAAACGAATTTGGTTTTAACGGGCCTCGTTTATTATCCCTCTTTACAAATGCAAACAAAAAAGAATGCAAATAGAAGTCGTCAACTAGATATTTTATTACTTCAAATAGTCTGTTTATATATATATTAAAAGTGATATATTTTATTGGGAAAAAAAATTCAAATATATATTCAATAAAAGTAATATCATTAGTGTGTTGCCAATTACTATAAATCCATTTTTAAAATATATATATAAGTACATTTAAAAATCTTAAACAGTAAAAAAAAAGTTATAATGTAAAAGTTTGTAGTATATAAAATTTAAAGGCAGTAGTTGCACAAATTTCTGCTCGAAGATAAAAATCGCCTTTATGTATGTTACTTACGAAGTACAGAAATATACTCATTATAAGTATTATTAACAATAACATCACACAACATTTACAGTTTTTTAATAGAGTAATTTCACTCTATTCTAAACTCAATTACTCTAAGCTTGAGTAATCAATGAAAACCAGATAGTAAAACATTTCCAAATTAGTGTTAGGTTTTGTTTTCATCAGTGTGATTTTAGAATACAATCTAAAATTAATACACTAGTATTAATAAGTGAAGATGTGTTACTTTGGAGTTTATAAAAAATTTGAGCATCATAGTGATAGACATGAGTCATGAATTATGATTTGAGATGCAGAATCTTCTATTTTACTACTGCATAACCCATAATGTGAATCGATTTATCTTCAAATTCTAAGTTTTTACTGATGAAGTTAAAAGGCAGAAGCTGGTTTGGGATTTTGGGATATTATAACAGTATAGTATCTTACTCAGGCTTGTTGTAAATGGCTGTAGAGAATATTTAGAAAAACTGTTTTTAAATAAAGGAAAATTGTGTTCAAACTTAATAGCAAATCTAAATAAACTTATCTAACTTAATTTGTCAATTTAGTAGTATTTTTCTCTTTTCAACTGAATCTTATATTTGAAATAATATAGCTATATTTTAAATAGTTTAATGTCCCCTGAAAGTTAAAATGAATATGTAGAAAATTTGAGCTTTCACAAGTGCATGAATGTTTTTTTTTACAAATGTATCATCCACATATCTAAGTCAAATAGATATGTGGATGATACATTTGTCATGTGACCTCATGGTATTGATGGCCTAAATTCTTTTTTTGTTTTTATAAATAATTGGCATCCAAATATTAAATTTACTATGGAAGTGGAAAATAACAGATCACTTTCTTTTCTAGATGTTTTAATTGCAAGAAAATGTGATGAAACATTATCAACACCAATTTACAGAAAATCCACCCATACAAAAATATATCTTAATTTTAATTGTCATCATCACCCTGCATAATTTTTTTCTGTAGCAAAAAATCTGTTGATTAGACATTATAATTTTTATCTGATAAAGAACATCTTACTCAAGAAATAGAACTTACAAAAAATATTCTACTTTCTAATAATTATAATAAAAACATCGTATGTAAGGCTTTACATAACATTAATACTAAAAAAAATAAGAGGATAGAATTGATAATTCCTCTTTTAGAGGAGTAATTTTACTTTATATTAAATGGGTTATTGATAAAATCAGTAGAATACTATCTTGTTTTAATATAAAGATTACTTTTTCTACTGGCAAAAAAAATGGTGATGTTTTATATAAACCTAAAGACAGAATATTTTTGGAACACCAAGGAGTTTATGAAATTCCATGCTTGTATTGCTCAAGAAGCTATGTGGGTCAGTCTAATAGACAAATAAATATCAGAATTAAGGAATATAGAAATGCTTTTAATCAAAAATTAGACATCAGTTTTTACTTCCCATTTTTTAGAAATTGGTCACAAACCTGATTTTGACAATACAAAAATACTTGCTAATTTTGAAAGATATGATTTAAGAACCATGAGAGAGTCAATTGAAATATTAAAGAGACTGAAATAGGGCTGACAAAGTACAACATATTTTACCTATGTGGAAACCTCTCATTTTATCTAATATTAACTTAAAATTAATAGGTGAAAAAACTGAGGGAAATAAACATTTTGATAAGTCTCATATTGTGAATGCTGAACTACTTCAAGTTGAATCTCATTTCTTATCTCACACTGAGTCATATTATTGTTTGATATCTAACTATTTTTCTTTCAAAAGTTAGCCTTGATAGTGGTGGATGCTAGTTCATCGCAATATCAGTATGAAATGAAAAATAATACATGGTTCAGCCCCAAAACTAATAATTTACCTACATCATACAACCATGAAAACATTATATATATATATATATATATATATATATATATATATATATATATGTATTCATGGTTGTATATGTATATATATATATATATATATATATATATATATATATCATATGGTGGTATTATAAAACCATTATGCTGTCTTCCTAATATACTATTCTCTGCAATTTAATATAATCAATTTATAGGACAACTCTATACTTAAATAATAACACGCTGATGTGTTGCGGTGAAACTTTTTATGTAATAATTTGTAGGCTTATATATATATATATATTAACATCTAATCGATTTTCATTCAAAACATTGAAACATTGTATATAAATAAAAATAAAGAGAAATGTATGGATTTAGTACAAGGGTCAGTAAAGTTAGGAGGAAAATGGCCATTAAATAAAAATTGAAAAATATAAAAACATTTTTATAGTTAAGTTTGTCCAGTAGATGGTGTCTTAAGATAATATGTAAATCACATGAATTTTTTAATTGTTATAATATCTTGAGAAGGTTTATTTTTGAACGAAAATCGATTAGATGTTAATAAATTTATTATTTATTTATTATTTAAGTATATAGTTGTCTTATAAATTGATTATATTTCATTTCAGAGTATATATATATATAAGAGATTCCATATTTATTGTTGAAAGGGATTTCATTTTTATTGTTAAAGGGATTTTACCTTTATTGTTATTGTCAAAGAGAGGTTACTTTGACAACAGATTAAGATTATTGATTGTTAATGATATAGCAATTGTGTAAGTGTTCACTGATTTTAATGATTTTTATATATTTTAATTAATGAATTATTATTTTTGTAAATTTTCCTAAGAATATAGTTAATGACTTTTTTTCTTTTTCTAAAAAATAAGTATAAGATATTTATCATAATGGATCCCTAGTTCATTGATTAGAAAAATATTTATTTTTGGAAAAAAGCTTTTTTAAAACCAATTTTAACCTGTTTGAATTTATTGCATTATCAGATATGTAAATTATTTTTAATGTTTAAGTTTTGGATGAAACCATTTTAATTTCTGACGAAATCTAATTTTCTGGTTGAAAAATTAAAGTATCTGTGTAGAGAAGCAATTATGTTTGTGTTTATTTTTATTTATTTATATATTTCCTTTAATTATTTAATACATTTATTTTCATGGATTATTTACTGGCTAAAAAAATAAAACATTATTGTCACTCAATCATGTAGCATTTATAAGTGATTCAATGTTACTTTTTTTTTTTCGCAGATTTAATACACATGATAAAATATATATTAATTATAAGAGCAGAGCTTTTATTTTGGATGGGATTGATTTTAATATATTGACAAATAAACATGATATTAAATTTTTGTTTATTTATTTTAGAACTAATAATATTTCTTTATTTAGCTATAATGAACATATACATGTTTTAAAATTAATAAAACTTATTCCTATTTATCAAATATTATGAGTACTAGCCATTAAGCTAATGCACATGCACTTTGTGGATTTTAATTATAAATGAATACTCTCACTTTCCAAACACAAGATAAAGTTTGTGAAAAGATAGAATGAGAGTATTAATTTATAGTTAAAATCCACAAAGCACATGTGCATTAGCTTAATGGCTAATTATTAATATTACAGTTTATACAGCATGGTGCTATATAAAATAAATATCTTATTTAAATATTATGATTATAATCTCTCAAGTTTTGTATTCATTACAAAATAACTATTATGCTATGTGCATTTTAAAATTAAGAATTATTAATAATAGAATATATAATTTAAATAAATTTTGTCATTTTTAAATAATACGGGGAACTTTTTTTTTTTTACTTGCAACATTCTGATGTTTTTTACAAAAAGAAATTCTCTTTAGATTTATGGACTGTGATTACCAGCATTTGTATATGAATAGTGTAAAATGTGTAATTTCATTATGGTCCTTAATAAAAATTCAATAAATGTTAATGTGAATGATAGATTTATGGACACAGAAATTCAAATTAAGGATGTGGAACTATGAAAAATATACCTAAACCGAAGTATCTAATGGGTGTTCTATTTTTGACCAATCACCATCTAGTAAATTACACAATAAGAAGTTTGGGCTAGACTTAAGTAAATTTGTTCAACACTTATATTAATCATCTAGATGAATCACTAATTAAAGTAACACCATAAGATAATAAAAAAGTTCATACAGAACTTAAACAAACTTCTATTAATTTTTTTTGATATCTTAATTTTTAATATTTTACAGCAAAAATATTATTAAAAGTAACTATTTCTTACACTAAATAAAATGATGGCTTTTCTTTAGCAATTAAACAAAATATATGTAATATTTTTGATACTCAACCTTATAAATACTTTTACAAAGGAATTAAGGAATTAGGTGACTTTTTTAAATGCACATAACACAATATTTATTGTTTTGATATTAAAGCAAATCATAATAAATATATAATAGAGAATTTACCTGCAATTAATATAGAAGTCATTCATAAATGTTGCAAAATAAACAAAATAATAATTAGTAATATAGAAATATATGACCAGCCTTACACAGTTAACAATTATTTAACTTAGAAAGTTGTATGATGATAATATTATTGGGAATAATATTAATTCTAAGAATTTAAGAATAACAATCAAAACCCCCTGCCATACATCCTCTCCTTAGAGGAAATACAGTAAAATGGAGTAGTACATTAAAATAACATTCATCACACTAATATATATATATATATATTAAAAAATTCTTTTTTGTTTAGGCTTATTATAATTAAACAAAAATTATAAATTTTAATAATCATAATTTAATGGAACTAGGTGAACCAACACTTACAGGAATGGTTTGATTTAGGCCACCATATGCACAAAAAAAATTAATTCTTATGCAGATTAAAATTAGACTATTTACTTTTCAAAAATCAACATAAATTAATGGGTGTGACAAGAATCTTGACCTCAGGGTAGCCTTTGCATGTTCCATCATCATATTTTCAATTGGATGTATGGTTGAAGAGTTGGAGGGTGGAGTGGATTGAAGCTTGTCCATTAAAGTATAAAGCTTGGCCATCTTAATATTTATCTAAGCACTTATTTCATATATGTGTAGAGAAGATAATTTGGACCAACTGATGATTGCTGGTTTAGCATGAAATACATATCTTGGTAATTATTTATCTTTTCAACATATATGTATCCAGGTTTATCAGTAATCTGAGATAGAGTGGTGGGCGGTGGGTCATGTGAAAGCATGTGCTCATATACCCTGCATATTATAAATTAATATTATTGATAATGTGAATTTATTGTTTTTGTTAATTGTAATATTAATGTATTTCAGTTTAAGCACATTCATTCTTACATCAGTTTATGCAATTTTTTTGGGCTGCCACACTAACATTTATGCCAGAAAATGTCTTTGTTCTGTCATCATAATCTAAAAGTAATTTTTCACATTTAATTTGAAGTTTTTATGTGGATTTTTTGAATTTTTTTTTTATTTCTCATCATTTGTTAATTTTTTATTATGCTAGTAAATTGATTTTTTGTGGTTATGTGAATACATTAATTTTTTTTGTCATTTACTAATTACTAATATTTGCTAAATATTGCTTTCTGATATATGATTGTGATGAAAATTTGTATGTTTTTGGTCATGAGATTATGCAGTAAATTTTGTATTTGTGATTTGTTAATAACTAATATTTGCTAAATGATGTTTTTGAATTTTTGATTACATTTATTTTTATAAAACTTTTTTTATTTTTATTTTTCGATAAAAATTGTAATGTTTAAGTAGAATAAACAAAATATCTGGAATACTTTGTGATTAATTTTGGGTGTATTTTATATGATCTTTTTTTATTGATCAGTTATCAGCAATAGTTTTGGGGCTTCCCTTAGTGTCTAAAATAGTGTAGAGCCCATAGTATATCAGTATCCACAATTTTTCAAAAAAATATTTTTTATGAAACAAAAAATAAATCACCATTCAATGCATATAAACTTCTGATCTCTATAAAATATAGAAGATATAAAGTAAATGATTGATACCTAAACTAAGATGGCACAGATAAAACAAACTGTCTTATTTTTTCAAATTTATTGGGTTTACAACCTCATAGAAAAAATGCTAACAACATTTAAGAAAGATAAATAACAACTTCAAATCTCATTGTAAGCTTTATAAAATATACTTTTCCCTGAATAAAAGTCTCCATCTTTATCTATTGTGTATTACATTGTATAAAATGTATATTTGTCTATAATCATAATTCTAGTTATCAATCAAACATAATAGTAAAAAATATATACCAATTTGAAAATCAGATATACAAAATTTATTTCAGCTGATATATTGGTAGTCATGTGTGCATTTCTGAAACAATAGTATTGACAACCAAACACAGAATTCAAAGCTTTATTAAAATAAGTCTTCAAGGAAGGAAGTCAATTAACATGGTAAATAATATTTTAAACAATACTATATAATCTTATATAATGCATAATAAGGACTCTATATAATATGAAAAATCATGACAGTACCCTTTATTTCATAACCTTCTTTCAATATTGTATTATCATATATATTTTAATTATGCTATAAGTGTAACCTAAGATTTGAATAAAACTTTTGATATATAATATCAACTATAACACTACTTCGATTTATTTAAATCAGTGCATTCTTTAGGCAAACATAAAAAGCTTAATAACAGAATATAGTATCAATACCAGCTAAAAAAACTAAAATTAAAATAATAGTATTATTATATATAAGAATACATAATATATTTATGCACAAATATAAGCATAAATATTTATCCATACCTGTATATACGTAATGTGCATTTTTCACAAATATGGAATGTTATTTATTAAATTATTTTATTTTATTTACATTTAAATTATAAACACTATTGTATTGTTAAATGACATTAAATATTCTTTTAGGATTAATTAATACAGAATCTCTTAAAGAATTCGTTCTAAATTGTGCAGTTTAATATTTTTTACCAGGTTTCAAATGCATATTTGGAAATCAATTGGTTCTATTTTTGCAATAAAAATGTTTCATTAAGATTTAATAACAATTTTAAAGAAACATGAATTTTATGTTTTACTCCAAACTTTGATATATAATAACTTATACATTTTGCTTGTAATGCAACTAATGCTCTACTGTGTGAATGCACATCCTGGCATAGTACAGGATAGGTAATATTAAAAGCATAAAAAGGTGATCATAAGTGTTTCTATTAAGAAATCTTACTATTCTAAAAGTGTTCTTAATTTTAAATGCTTTAGAATGTAAATATTGTACGCTAATTGAGAATAATAATGTAGCATTTAAAACAATATCTACACACACTAATAATAAAAAATAATATATTAAAACTATATGAATCAACCATGAAACACAAATACGCCCATATTTTGAAAATCATTGCCATTATTCTACTTATTTCATAATTTTCAATGCTGTCTTTTAAATTCTTTAGTAGCTTTATTTTCTTTCAAAATATTTCAACATTTTGTCTAACTGGGGCTTTGTATTTATTGTATTCTGAGTGCAAACACATTTTATCTTTTAATGGAACTTTTGAGATTATTTATATATAACAAACTGGATCTGCCTGATATTAAATGATATTTACATGTGTTATAAAATATTTTTTTAGCAAATTTTATATTGTTCATACATTTTATATATTTAATCTACTAAAATGTGATTTTACAATAATAGACTCTATAATATGGCATACAGCAATCCAGAGTATGTTATAAATGGACTATTGGATTTAGTGTTTAAATTGTTTTTACACTTGAAAAAAGATTACTGAAAACTTCATTGCAAATAAGATGCTAATATAATAATAAAATAAATAACATAGACAACTGATAAATGAATTAAGTTAGGAAGATAATTATGATTACTGAAGAGTAAAGCAAGGAAAGCTTACATATTACACTGTGATTCTGACTAGTAAAAGAGAATCTTTCTTTGATTAGATAAAGATTAGCAAATATAATTATGTTATGTATAAATAAAAAGATAAGAGGAGAAAAAAATTAAAGAGAAATTTTAAATTTTATATGAAATGTGTATTATTCTTTTAAAATAGGTAAACATAGTTGTTTGTATGCATTAATTGCAGTTTTCTTTTTAATTCCGTTATTTTATAATTGTAACTGTCATAATTTATTAGTGTTGTTGTGATATTTCTTCTTATACTAGAAATTAAAAAGGACATTTGATTTTACAAAATTTGTGAAAGGATTTATCTGTCATATTAAAATTATTTGTAATATTTTAGAATTAGTAATGAAATGCAAGTTTCACTTGTAATTAATTTATAAATTCATAATTAGACATCAAAGTTGTTTTTAAAACACTTTAATGTCAAAACTAATTTATTTTAAAATACAAAGTTTATAGAAATACTTAGTTGTGTTATGAAATATAAAGTATATTTCTGTATAATATTTTCTTTTTATGAAAAAGTTGTAATTATATATATAGAGCTTGCAAAATACAAGCTTATTAAGTTAAGTCATGTGACATCTGACTTGATTGTTTTATCATATATAAAGATCTTTATGAAAATCAGATATTAGAAATGGATACCTATCAAATATTATTCATAACTTTTTTGTATTGTTTTGTCATTACCCGCTTTTTTTATTTTTATCTATTTTGCTCTAGTGTTATATAATAAAATTATGATTTTAATAATAATAGTAAAAATAATTAATTCTTCAATCATGAATCATAAACCTTGATTTATATACCTTTCTATCATTGCCCTAAGCTATGCACGACAATCTCTCTGATTATTTTTCTGTTCTATTTGTCTTTCTATCTATATGTATGTATATCTATAAATTTATCTATAAGATTATTTACCTTTCTGTTTATCATTCTACCTTTTAACTATCAGTCTATGTTTATTTCCCTATATATCTGTTTTTATCTCTATGTATGTACATCTATTATCATCATCATCATTATTTTCTAAGCCAAAATTTGAATTATACATATAAATCTGAAAGCACTTTCTCTGTTTTTTGACCATGATTCTACCTTCAATTCAACTATATCTACTCTTATATTTAGATCATCAATCAAATTTTCTTTCTCTTTCCTCTTTTCATTTCATACTTTATATATCCTTCAAACTACAGCAAATTCTTTAAATATTTCTGCTTTTAAAATGTATGATCTATTTATTTATCTAACAATATATATTTTATATATCTATCTTTCTATTTATACATATGTGTTTATACACATATTTATCTAGCTATATTTATTTATATATTTGCTACATACTTATGTGCATATATATTGAAAATATTTATGTAATCATTTTAGATAATTATAGTTACCCATTATTTTATAATAGGAAGAGATATTGATGATTGTTAGTTCATTTATTTTAATGTATTTATATGTTGAGTATATTTTGTACTATTAAATCAATACTTTATATTTTAAGTATTTAAAGTTTTAAGCACTATTTTTATCCTTAGGAGAAGATGGGTAAATTAAGAAAGTGTGATGGTGTGATATGGGAAAGAGAGCCGAGATGATAGAAAATGATCATTATGATTGAAAGCTTCATGAAAGTTATTTGTGATTAACGCTGATAAAGAATAAACTACTTATTAATTAAATTATTCTTATTTATCAGAATTCAAGTAATTTTTGTAAACTTTTTTTACATTTAAGTATCATAATACCCTTATAAAAATTTATAGTAGGATGAACAAAAGATTTTCAAGAGCCATAATCAGTTATAATTGTGATATAATGTGAATGAACTGAAGTTAAATAAATATTCGGAGTTTATTATCATAAATATTACATATTTTTTTTTTATAAATTTCTGAAATTTTATTATAAAATAATAATTCAAGTTGAGTAATTTGAATGCATGGATTTATTTATTGTTATTTATGGAAATGTTGAGTTTGAGATGTTTGTATATTTAATGTTATTTTTATATATATATTCAATATTAATGACAAACATATTTGAATATCTTAAGTTATTTAAAGTTTGAAATAAGAATTTTTTCAACAATTGACTTTATATTGTTCTGTAATTAGTATATTAATATAGATGTTCTATTCCTGCACCTACATTAAATTAATATAGCTAAAAATGGAATCTTCTTCTTCTATGCTAAATAAATATAAATAGAGGTGTGGTATTTTTGGTCTAAGGGAATTTCATAATTATCCATTGACACTTCACAGTTTGTGCATTAAAGTTTGTATGTATGTGTATATATATATAACTACAACCATTAAATGTCTGTATTTTTAAATTATATAATAATAATTCAAACAAATATATTTAACACAGTATTCAAAATTAAATAGTATATTCTTTACCAGAAGTACTTTCATTTGTTTCACTGACAACCTTTATCAACTGTTAATACAAATGTATAAAAAATAAAAACTTGCATTACCCTTCATTCAATCTATTCAAATTTCCCACAATTCTGTTGTCTTTATATTAGCTGATTGTTTATTTATTAAACCACCTCTATTCCTAGATATCATCATTGCCTCTTTACTTTTACATATTTCACTACACCTTTCAATTTGAATAATTTTTATATCTCTATTATAATAATAATAATTTTTATATCTCTATTATAATAATAGAGATATAAAAATTATTCAAATTGAAAGGTGTAGTGAAAAATGTAAAAATAAAGAGGCAATGATGATATCCAGGAATAGAGGTGGTTTAATGAATAAACAATCGGCTAATGTAAAGACAACAGAATTGTGGGAAAATTGAATAGATTGAATGATAGGTAATGCAAGTTTTTATTTTTTGTACATTTGTATTAACAGTTGATAAAGATTGTCAGTGAAACAATTGAAAGTACTTCTGGTAAAGAATATATTATTTAATTTTGAATACTGTGTTTTTGAGATACTGTGTTAAATATATTTGTTTGAAATATATATATATTCTAATTAAAGGAAATATATATTGTACACATTTTAATTGTGTCTCATGCTTTAATTAAAATATTTAAATGCATAAAATACTAAAAAAATTAAATTCGAAGTCAGTACTAAAATTAAGATAATTGTACTTAAAATAACCTTTTAATTGTATCAATGCCTTAAATTATAGTTAAAATGTATTTTAAATAATTTATTATATGTATAAATTGTTAATAGTAGTATAGTTTAAGAATAAATATTATGCTGATATTTATTAAAATAATATTAATTACACCTTCAGTAAGTTTAGTTTTAATAATAAATAAAATAAATATACCAGGTTAGTTAACTTAAAATAAAAAATAAATCATTAGATAATATTAAATAAGGCAAAGCATTATCCAATGAGAACATTTCTAATTATATGTGTATCTGACTTTGTGCTTACTTGCATGTATGTTATTTTGCAATATTTAATTTGCTAACCATAATTATTATTGTAAGTAAAAGTATTAAAGTATTGACTTGTATTGAATACTATGAGAAATAATTTATTTCATGCAATGTTTATTTAATAATATTTAGTTTATTAAATAATTATATTAAAAATATTTATTACAAATTTAAATATTTAAGTTAAATTGCTATTTTTAGAAATTTTCTTTTTTTTTTCTGGCATTCTTTAATTAAATCTAAAAATTGAACTTAAACATAGTGACTGGAAATGGATTTTATTGGATGATTGATTTCCATAGTCAACTGATCAATTGGGTTTGGTTATAGAAGAGAGGGAGAACAGCTGTGTGGCAGTACATTAAAAATTATCATTAAATTACTAAACAATTTAAACATTTATTATCCTAAAAGAAAAAAATAATATTTTTGTTTAAAAAAATGTGTTTCAAATTTTATCTTTATTTAAACTAACATTAATTAAAATAAAAGAGTAACCAGTCAACTCTCTAAGGAGGAAAAAAGGCCACATTGATATTTACTTATCAGAGCAATTGGAGAAAATAAAAATATATGAATGGCTCAGACAAAGTTGCAATGTTACTGAAATATTTTCTTTAATCTATTGAAAAGGTTAACTGTATAGAAATAATGAACCATGCACTGGTGTATTACGTATGAATTTGTTTATCATATTACAGAAATATTTTTCTATTTGCTTACAAACCTTTATATGATTCTAAAATAACATAGTATTAATTGCTGAATCTTCTGCTTTAGTGTTTCAATTGCAGAACTGTTATTTTTTTTACTAATATTGTAAATGATTTTAATGTTTTACGATATAAGAAGATGTTTAAAAGTTAAATTACTAGCTTATTCATCTAATATGTATGTTATGATGTTATATAATAAAACTGCTAAAATATAAGTTATATTTAAACCAATATTTATTATAATAGTGTATCTTTCTGTTATTTTTAAAAGAGGAAAAAATACAGAAATTTATGTTAAGATTATACTCAGAGAAATAAAACATTTCAGGATTTAATCTAGCTGTCTGCAGTAATGCTAAATATTGTAATCCATATTTCTTCCAATTGGAACCACATATAAAAGAAACATTTTTCCTTTTATTGTGTTTTTTTAACTATTAAAAGAATTGTAATATTACAATAATATGCTTGGACAATTAATTAACTTTATCTAAGAGAAAATGATTTTTGTCATTTCTAATTTTCAAGCTTATTTTTTATTTGAGATGGAGGAAAAAAAGAAGATTTTAATAAATGAATTGACTGTTCAATCTTCTGTTTAAACTTATGTTTCAGAATGTCTTTTGCTAAAAGAAAATTAACTTTTATTAATTTTATCTTTTGGGATTGTTATATTTAAAGAAATTTATGTTTAATGTTTTATATTTATCATTTTGAATTCTAATAGGTATTATATATGGGGGTGCACTATTATTTATTTATATAATAGTTATTCATATTTTAAGATATGTTAAAAGTGTGGTAAATGCTGGTTTATTTTTATATTCAAATGAAACATCACTGGACAGGTATTATTGAATTATAACATATTTTATTGTTTGTTTTAATTTATGCTTATTTCGTTTGTTTAATATTATTCTATTTCAAATTTAATAAAGGTAAAATAACATAGAGTGTTTTGTTCTGAAAAATTATTCCTCATATCATGAAAATTGCTATTTGAATGTTATAATGAATGTAGATTCCTGAATGAAAGTCTTTATTTGTGGATTAATTGTGAGCACAGTCATAATTTCTATATTTTAGATAATGAATTATTTTACAAAATGCTTATTTATATGTATTAATTTTTTTTGCTCTGTGTGTATGTTATTATCAATTAAGTTATGCTAGTACATTCTGGTAATGATAGAGTGTATACTCCTGATATTGGGCATTTATTTATTTTTGTGATGGAATTTTGTGTTTTAGTGCTGAGGAATATTTCAGTTGTTATGATAAAATGTACTAAGATGTAACATTTTCAGTTTATTGCTCAGATGTGCTTATGGTGTTTAAACATAAGAATTTCTTGACAAATGTAACTGTTTAGGTTTACATGGGTCTTCAGTTTTTATGTTTTATTCCCACAGTGCATAGTGTAAGTCATAGGGAAACATAAGTCATCTAGTCATGAATGCATATTGGCCATTTGATATAATTCCCATGAAATTATTATATCTGGATTATTAAAATGCTTCTATAAAGAACTTGGTTACAAATATCACATCTAATATAGCAATAATATATATTTGAAAATTTTGAGAAAAGTTATTCCATTCATGTAAGCTTGTATATATTTACATAGATACAAAACCTAGGATTTATGATCTCAATGAGTATAAGGTTGTTAGTATTATGAAAGTTATTTAGCATCACACATAAGCAAAATTTAATAATAAATATTTAAATATTTCCAAAATGCATAATCAATGTGCGTTAAATAAATTTATAATCATGATTTTGTTAAATAATCTTGAAAGCAATGGCAACAGATAATTAAATTGCAATTAATTTTAAAAGATGATTAAAAATTTCCATTTTAAGAAAAATAGGATTTGTTCGAAAAAAAAAAGAATTATAATAGGAGTAATTCCTATATGCCAATTTAAAATCTGTATGACAATGTGAGATATGACTTAGGTTATTCTTCAGTTAAAAATGCTTGCTTTGTTTTAAGTATATTAAATAGTATCTTAAAATTTATATTTTAAAAAGTTTAATTATTCCCAAGTAATTAGTAGTAATTAAAATAGCATATACGATTAATTATTTTTTGGTTAGCTCAATAAAGTAACCATAAAACTATTATGGGAAAAGTAAAACTTGCTTTTGACTTAGGTGAACAGTAAATAATTCCTAAATTCTTCAAAGGTATAACACCATTTTACATTGTTTGTTTCAGTTATTACAAAATCTTAAGTAAATTGATTTTGGATAGATGGATGTATTACCAAACTGATATCTTGTTCATTATATTTGAAAATTTGTAACTATAAATTATTTTATTGGAATTTGTAAATAGTCATGTTAATCGAAAATTGCTTATATTTTGTATGTTATAAAATAAAACTTAAATATTGATTTGTAAATTCTAAATATTGCTTTATAAATAAATTGATGTTTATAGAATTTACAATTGTGTAGTTTGACATTATTTATGTTTCCATATTTCTATTTATCATTCATTATAGACACTGATTAAATTCAGTATTTACTTTATTGCACACTTATAATAAAATCATTATATTTAATATGTGTATTACATCTATGAAAATGATTATTTTTGTCAAGTAGTATATGATAATTGGTTCATAAATTATCATAGATTCAGAAAAACTATTGAATAAATTCAAATTTATATAATCATGCACAAGAGTTATCATCTTCAATAGTCACATATAATCACTTCATAGTAAACATAAGAATTTTTGTTGTTTGTTTCAAACTAATAATAATCATTACTACTATTATTAGACTTATTTTGCATTCAAATACAGAACTTATTATTATTTTATGGTTTGTAAGCAAAGGACATTGGATTTCCACCAACCAAGGGAACAAGCTGGATTTAAAAGTGGTTTTAGTACAGTAGATCATATCTAGGTATTGAGAGAAGTTGTAGAAAAGACAAATGAATATGAGTTGCCATTATGTTTTAGATTTGTAGATTATGAAAAGGTATTTGATTCTATAAACATTTATTCAGTGATTACAGCATTGGATCATCAAGGTATAGATCCAGGATATTGTCATATTTTAAAGAATATTTATAAAAATGCAACAGCAACAATTAGATTACATAATGATACTGGGAAAGTCAACATTGAGAAAGGTATAAGAGAAGGTCATTCCATATCTCCAAAACTTTTTACAGCGGTGTTGCAAGAAGTATTTTGTGGAGTAAAATGGGAAACTAAAGGAGTGAAAGTAAATGGAGATTATTTAAGTCATTTAGATTTTGTAGATGATATAGCTGTTTTTTTGCAAATAATTCTTCAGAGCTGCAGGAATTGTTGCAGGAGTTATCAGATGAAAGTAGGAAAGTAAGACTAAAGATAAATGTTAAAAAAACTAAAGTAATGTTTAATCGATTTGCTCAAAATATGAAAATAAAGATTGATTATGATGAATTAGAAGAATTTAACAGTTACAAATACATTGGTCAGATTATTAATACAGATGGAAACATAATGGATGAGATTAATCATAGAATTAAACTTGGTTGGGGTGCTTTTGTTAGAAATAACTTGATACTAAAAGGAAATATGTGTATGTATTTGAAAAGGAAGGTTTTTAACAAATGTGTTTTACCATTTCTTACTTATGGATCTGAGACTTGTACACTTAATAGAAGAGCACTACTAAGAGACCAGACCACTCAAAGAAGTATGGAGAGATGCATGTTGGAGGTAACAAGAAGAGATCAAATATGCTATGTATGGGTAGGAGAACAAACAGGTGTTACTGACCTCACTGAAAAAATTAAAAGATTGAAGTGGAGTTGGGCTGGACATATTGCTAGAAGAGATGATAATAGATGGACAATTGAAATCTTAAACCAGATTCCAAGAGATTATAAAAGACCCAGAGAGAGACCACATGTGAAATGGATGGATGAAATAAGAAAGTGTGCAGGGGTGACGTGGAGAAGAAAAACTAAAGTTCGGAAAAGATGGATTAAACTTGGAGAGACCTTCATCCTGCAGTGTATTGATAATGGTTGATCATGATGATGATGATGAAGCAGAGCTATATTTGAATATCATTGTGCCAATTATTTATTTAAAAAAATAATAAACTTTACTTAAATATTTACATTATAAGATTAGTTATACTGTATTTATGGTATTAAAGGTTAGTATTATCAACGTGAGAGATGATTTCTGAGTATTTTAATAATGCAAATTATATTTTATTAGATTTCTTATATTATAATAGAGATTTTTCTTAAATTAATTCAAAATCATATAAGACCTAGAGTAACTATTTGTACAGTTTAGTTATCAAATTACAGAGCAAAGTTGTTATAGTTTGTTTAATAATATTATTATTTTAATTTTTTTGAATTGTGTCTGGATTATTGGTTTTCCATAAAATTGTTCTTTGTTATCCAATAATCTAAGCTTTTCTGTAATGTGATATCCCTTAGATGAAAATGAAAATACAATAAAGATTTAGATCAAGATTTACTTCAAATTTAATTTATTCTTATAATAAATTTTAATATTATTATTCTTAAATATTTAGTAGAAATATTATTTTAGCTTTATTTAAATAAGATTATTAAAGTTAGTCATAGAGATATGATTTTAATTCTTAAAAGGTTGGAAATCAATGGTATTTCTTTACAGTGAAGTATGTGTCTTTGATACGTATTTGACATTAAGGCAGTCTGTATACCTTAGTATAGGAGGAACACAATCTCATGAGTCAATTTATTATTATTGTTATTATTATTCTGAGCTAGGAATTTATTAATTAATAAGTATTTATTTGTTAAAGCAGTTTGAGATTTGTAGTTATATTATTATTATTATTATTATTATTATTATTATTATTATTATTATTATTATTATTATTATTATTATTATTATTATTATTATTATTATTATTATTATTATTATTATTATTATTATTATTATTATTATTTGATTATTGCTTTCACACTTTTTGTGGACTCACTGCTTACCTTCGATTGTGCCCATCGCCACGGGTTACAATATATATATATAATCATAATTATTGTCAACACAGTTTGTTTTAATATTTCAACGAGAGGATTAGTTTTCATTTTTATATATACAAATAAAATGTCCATTAATTAAAAACTATAGTAATAACAATAAAAATAATAAATCTAATGGTAATTAAGTATATTCAGACTTAAGAAATTAACGGAAAGTACTTCTGCAGATTGAAAGACTCTATATAATAGTTAATTATTATTACATTTGTTATTTTTATTGTTATATTTGTATGTCTGTATATATATTATCTTGTTTTCTCTCTATCTGTTTAATCAACTTTGTTTACCCATTAATTTTTTTAATTTTTTTTGTCCTTTCTCCCCCTCTTTTTTTTCTCTTCTTTTTTTATCTCTTCATTCAATTATTTATCTCTGCACTCACCCACTATCCTTTTCTTCCCATTATTCTAGGAGAAAGATGGGTGAGAACAGATAACCAGAAACTTTTATCATCAATTAATTAACTTATTTATTTATTATTCCAAGAAATCTCATTTATCATAATCAAATAATAATATAAAATAGACAAATTGACTTGTAGATTTGCTATCTCACTATTCTCACAATCAAGTCATTGAATTTTCTTCAAATGAAAAATAATGGTAAATAGCTGAAATATTTTTGAAAAATTATATTTCTTAATTTCAAACAAGTTGCTGACATTTATTTTATAAATTACTTATATAAATAATTATTTCCTTCACTTCAAGTAAGGATGAATATACATTTCAATAGTAAATCTATTTCATCTTTAATTATAAATGAAAATATTTTTAATAATAATTTTAATTCAAGTATACCTTCATTAAACTTGTAGTTAGAAAACGAATTTTGGTCTAAAAGTAATAAAAAAATGTTTTATTATGGATAACAAACTATGTGCTTTATCAAAGATATGATTAGAATTATTGATTTCATTGATTAAATATTGATAAATGCATTGATTCATTTTATATCACCAATTAATTGAGTACTGAATGCTAAGTCTTTGAATAAAATTGTAGCATCTGTTTAAAGGAATTAATCTGTTTCATGAAACAAACAACAATTTATATTTAGTGTTTAAGAAAATGAATTAAGGATTTTGCATGCTAAATATTTGAAGTATATTCATAAAATAATGGATTATGAAGAAATATTTAAATGCCA
The DNA here is from genome assembly GCA_028023455.1 of Epiperipatus broadwayi. Taxonomy (NCBI): domain Eukaryota; kingdom Metazoa; phylum Onychophora; class Udeonychophora; order Euonychophora; family Peripatidae; genus Epiperipatus; species Epiperipatus broadwayi. Next base: position 2,488,740 of record JAQFVV010000098.1, on the reverse strand, counting down.
CTCCTAAATTGTTGGTTCTCCAAACAAATATTTAGTAATGAACATTTATGTTATAGATCATCTTAAAATGAATAAATGTGTTAAATATGGATTATCTTGGATTAACAAAAAACTAAATGGAATTTAATACTCTATATTATTTCCAGAAAGGATTATCCTAAAAAAATGAAATGAATTGTGTAATAAAATTGGAAGGATTATTTTAAATACTTTTCATACTGCACCTTTCTGAGTTAATTCAGATTATTGCTGTTTATTAATGTAATAAAATTGTCTCGGATATTACTATGCTGAGAATAGGTAATATTTTTTTATGTAATGTTATTAGTAGTATTGAGACAGAATGGGATTAAATGTGTTTATTTTTTATTTTTAGACTGTACAAACATAATTATCCAACTTAGATAAAACTGCTATCTGCTGCAAACATTAATAATGTGGAGTCTTAAATTTTCAATCTCAAACTTAAGTAGATTTAATCATTCTTATGTAGATGAGTAAATCTGTAAGAGATATTTTATATCTCACTTGCACCTAATATGCATCAAAGTATTCTGATGATTTAGTTATATTTGTGTTAGGAGAGTAGCACTCTAACATGTGGTAAATCTCATCTAGGCCTGTTACGCAAAGATTTGTATTTGCTTCCCTTAAAAGACTGAAAAAAACTTTTTCAATATTTAGTAAATGAGGTTATTTAATAGTTGGTTAATTAGTAAAACAAACTATTTAAAAACAACTTAAAACATTTAGCTTTGAATGATGATGATAATTATCATCTATAAGTATATAAATTGAGGATTATTTTGAAATAAAAAAATAAGCTATCCTGATTTAATGTGAAATTTTCATAACACTGTCTGACAACATACTTGATTTATTCCAAGTTCAAATTATATTTAGGAGTTTAACAGTAATATTTATTAAATGTTTTATATATTTTTTTTATTATTATTTGTTATTGTTTTTGATTTATTTTGTGCAATAAAGTAATTGTTAATATTTTAATACTTCTCTTTTATTGCTAATTAAAGATACATCACCACTGCATATTCACAATATTAATGATTATATTTAAGATATAAAATTACATGTAAAACTTATCTGGAGTGAATACATTATTATTGTATTAATGTTATTTGAAACATAAGAGTATTGGATAGGAATGTGCATAGAAATCTCTTTTTCATTATCATATCCTCTAATGCATACACACTTGATATTTATGAATTTATTTTTTTTATTTTATTTAATGCTAAGATACATTACTAGTTAACTTTGTATTTAATTTTGTAGGTTTAATTTTAAAACACAGATGAAGTTACTCTACTTAGAGCTTAATAACAAACCATACATTTGTAACAATTTTATTGCTAAAATAGTATAATATTAAGAATACATGTATTATTATTGTAAAAACCTGATAAATTTATTGATTATTTATTAAATATTAATGATTATTAAAGTATAGAATAGCTTTAGTCTATGTAAAAATAGGTAAAACTCATATGGACAATAATTGCAAATCAATTGAAATATATTAAACCCACTTCTTCTTTAAATCTCAACTGTGACTCAACTTCTATTTTTCCACATTAGGGTTCAATATATACATATAATAAATATAACAAATATATACAGTCTTTCAATCCACAGAAGTACTTTCAGTTAATATATAAGTTTATTCTTTTGTAGTGAGTTCAAATTAAATTCAAACTAATTAATAAGTTAATCCTATCTTAAATATAACTATTTTAAATAGTCTAAATTATTTAAAAATATTTTAACAAGAAAATTATTTTTTACAATTATTCTGTAATAAACATTTTTACTGCATCCATTTTAAATGAATAAATAAATATAGATGCATTAATTCATAGAAATAATACTTCTACATAACAATCAATATATAAAAAATAGATATTGTGAGGGATAGAATGATGGAGTAATATTTTTAGATAGTTATCATAACGGATATTGATATTTGGAAATTATTTTTTTTCAGTCTATATGTATATAATATAATTATATATTCTTTAGAAGTACTTTAATACTATTTAGATAAGTTTTTCATAAAGCATTCAATTTTGTTTACAAATGGATTTCTTTCTAATTAAATTATACATTTTATATATTTAAAATACAATATATAAAATCTAAGTTAGATACTAAGCAAAATTATATAAATTATTTAGATTTTTTTTTTAAATCATTTTTTAAAATCAAATCAAAACTATATTATGAATGTTAAAATTTTATCCCAAATTATAGTTATAATATTATATTGCTTATTCTTTTATGAAAGTTTTTCCATGATATTTGTATGCATGTGTTTATATTTTATAAATATAAAATTAAGTGAGTATTACAAATTAAGTCACAAATGTGGGAGGATAATAAAATATTCTAAAACGTATGACAGAATTAGTTTTCTAAAGTTAAAATTAAAACTTTTTTTAAAAAAAAATTCATTTGTTTTAGGTTCATATAAAATTTTGCTTATGAATTAAATATTTTTTCAGTATGAAAATTTCAATAAATATAATATATATCAAAAGGAATTACTTTTGAAGGAATGGTTTACTCTTTCAAAAATAAAAAGAAAATTCATTTTGAATATATGGAATATTTTTGTAATGCTATATATTATTTATACTTTTCAAAAAAATTTTATGACATTCATATGCATAAAATTTATTCTTATGAAATGAATTAATTGAATAAAATAAAGCTAAAAGTCATAAATCTGAGGGGATTTTAATATATATATATATATTCTGAAATGTGTGGTATAATCAATTTCCTAAAGCTCGAATGATTATTGACATAATGTCAATAATGTCAACTTTGAAAGACATGTAGGATTTTTAATTTAAAAATAATGGTTGTGTTCAATTTCCTTTTGAAATGCAATCCTAATATATTTATTTTTCTTTTCTCATCAACATTAGCACACATTGAACTATACAACATAGAGGTCTTTTTCTCTTTTTTTTTTTTAGTTAAATAAATTACTTTGAGTAAATAGTCAAATAATGAAAAGAAAAGTGATAGTTTAAAAGCAATAATTTCTAATTTTACTAGCTTTTATTTTTTCCTATTAGATTTTAAAATAGCAAATAAAATTTTGTTTTACTGCAAAATTTTAATAAAATATTAGTAATATTGTCAAAACTAGAGCTAAAAATCTATAAATAACAAAATAATTGTTTCCAGTTTAAATTATTCTTAATTAATCATTTATGTCTAATATTTTTATAATGACATTAATATATTTCAAAGAAAGTATTGATTTTAATTAATATGCATACATATTCTGTATATGCTTTGTAATATGTTTATATATATATGTTTGAAACTCTCAAATGCATATATATTTATTTTTAACCTACTGCCTCCCCAATTATTTTGTTAACTTTATACGCGTTTAACTTACTATAATATATAATCTATGAAGAAAAGTTATTGGCAAAATAAGAAAAGTCAATGCCAATTGAGGTAAAAATAATTTGTAAATTGATTATAAGAGCTTTGTGAGCACATGGCTATTATTTAATTTTATGCATATTTATACTCTTTGGAAAATTTCTTAAAATATTTTAATTAAATTTACATTAGAACTTTTTTTGTTTAATCTTACAACGAAACGTGTATTTTTTTCTAAATTTAAAGCTTGACTATTATTTTTTTGACTATTATTTTTTTAACATAAATCCCCCACTATCATGGGTGTATCTTGTGTAATGATAAATGTTTTTTTCACTCTTCTTAATTTCCTGATACTGGTTTCAGCAAATATAGTTCGAAAACAAATTTGGATTTGAGTTATACGTATATGATAAAATACTGTTTGTTTTACTACATAATCTTTTTTCAGAGTCACCCATATTTGATAAAAAATCATTTGCTTGAGGATCAGACTAATCGTAAAAAATTGGAGGGATTACCATCAATAACAAAGTTATTGAATTTACTAATTTTAAATGCTTAGTAATTCAAATTATTAATAAAATATTTTATATTATGATTTTCGAAAGTTTCATTATTAATATGTCAGATATATATATATGTAATACACATTTCGCGGGTTCATCCGTGTTAAAAACTTTTAATATTAATATACTGACGTTTCGACTTGGTCTGTGACCAAGTCGAAACGTCAGTATATTAATATTATAAATTTTTAACACGGATGAACCCGCAAAATATGTATTTTATATATTTAACCCGTGCAAATCTTCGTTTTAACATATATATATATATATTATTCTTTAAAATGAAATATATTCAATTTATAGACAACTAAATACTTAAAATATATAAATTATAAATTTATTAATATCTAATAGACTTTCATTCAAAAATGAACCTTATCAAGATATTATAACAATTGAAAAAAATTCAAGTGATTTACATATCATGTACAGGTCAAACTTAACAATAAAGGTGTTTTATATTTTCCAATTTTTATTTAATGACCATTTTCCACCTAACTTTACCAACCCTTGTACTAAATTCATACATTTCTCTTTATTTTCACATATATACAATGTTTCATATACCTTTCTTTCTTTATATTTTTTACAATATTTGATGACTTCAATACTTTCTTCACAATTCATAATGTTTCCGGTTTCTAAAAAATGGCAAAATGGACCTGATTTAATATCTTTTCTATTTATAGCTCTGTCATGCTCTTTACCCCTTTCTATTTTACTTTTTGCTGACTGACCTATGTATATTATCTTGCCTCTTTTACAAATAATTTTATAAACTATTCCTATCCTATCATTCTTATCATTCCTTATTTTAGAATTACTTACTAGTTTTTTTAAAGATTTACTATTTTTCCATCCAATACCTATATTAAGATTTATTTTTTTTCTTTTCTATCATTTACAATTTCATATACATCCTTAGAATATGGAATAGAAATCCATTTCTTATTTTTTCTTTCAATTTTATTGCTAACTATTTTATACCTATTTTTATTTATTAAAATATTTTTTTTTAAATTTTACTATTATATCCATATTCAATGTATTCATCTTGGATTTTCAATTTTTGCTCCATTGCATCGTTATCATTTAATGTTAGCCTATTATTTTTTTCTTTTAATCCTATTAGTACCCCCATTTTTTGACACCAAGATTGATAAGATTCTGGATGTATCATTCCTCTAACATTTTTATTTTTTATATATTTTAAGTATTTAGTTGTCTATAAATTGAATATATTTCATTTTAAAGAATAGTATATTAGAAAGACAACATAATGGTTTTGTAATGCCATCATTGTGATATATATATATATATACTCAATGAGGTCAGTAACACCTGTTTCTTCTCTTACACATACATTGCATTTTTGATCTCTTCTTGTTATTCCCAACATGCATCTCTCCATACTTTTTTGAGTAGTCTGAAGTCTCTGTATTGCTCTTCTATTAAGTGCCCAAGTCTCAGATCCATAAGTAAGAACTGGCAAAACACATTTATTAAAAACCTTCCTTTTCAAACACATAGGCATATTTCCTTTTAGTATCAAGTTATTTCTACCAAAATCAATCCAAACAAGTTTAATTCTATGATTAATTTCATCCATTATATTTCCATATGTATTAATAATCTGACCAATGTATGTGTAACTGTTAACTTCTTCTAATTCATCATAATCAATCTTTATTTTCATATTTTGAGAAAATCTATTAAACATTACTTTAATCTTTTTAACATTTATCTTTAGTCCTACTTTTCTACTTTCATCTGATAATTCCTGCAACATTTCCTGTAGCTCTAAAGTATTATTTGCAAAAACAACTACATCATCTGCCAAATCTAAATTAAAAAATTAAAAGTCTGAAGTGGAATTGGGCTGTACATATTCTTAGAAAAGATGATAACAGATGGACAATTGAAATTTTAAACTGGATTTCAAGAGATTGTAAAAGACCCAGAAAGAGACCACATGTGAGATGAATGGATGAAATAAAAAAAGTGTGCAGGGGTGATGTGGAGAAGAGAAGCTAAAAATAGAAAATGATGGGTTAAACTTGGAGAGACCTTCATCCTGCAGTGGACTGATAATGGTTGATGATGATATATATTAGACCTGCTGTTTATTAGCAAGTCTACATTAACAATGAACCGAAGTTTTCTTTTTTTCACTTTCTATTATTATATTCATTACAAATTATTTTTATCTTTTTATGATAAAATTTAATCTTACTGATATTTTAGCAATAATTAAGTGGCTGCATTTTATCAATAGTTCAAAAGCATTTGATGTCAAATATATCATAGTGTGAATAATTATATTATTGAAGATATTCTGGATATAATATAACCTTTATATTAAGAGCAACAATGGACTTTATTTCTTTATGTTGAGCATTAGTCACAAATCTGAGTTGGTATAAATATATGTAAGATTGTAGTGAAGATTGATTAGTATTAAATTTAATTTAATTTGATGAATTTGTAGTAGAGTGATAAAGTAAAATATTTCTCTGTAATGAATGTTTTAAAATTAATTTTTGAAAAGTATATCATATTTAATATAATATAATGTCTATATTCTTAAAATAATAGTATATATAATATTTAAATAATTCCCACTATCTACCTTCAATTAACCATTGGAATTTACATCTAATTTAGGTTGAATTTGATTTTTTTTTTTTAGAAGTTATATTTAGATCTAGGATTTTTTTTCCATAGTTAATCGATAGCAAAGAGAGATAACTATTCAATTACTGTTAATAATTGAATACATAATTTCTCTGGGAGGGAAATTTTTTTTTTATATTCTGGTGTCTGACAAGGATGATGAGAAATTACTTTTCCATTGCTGTTATTTGGAAACTGTTAGTGAGAATTTGGCTCTGCAGTAGAACTGCCTTGTCTTACCACAACCTGTAAATAATTGTAAGAAAATCTTTTAGAAATATATATATATATATATATATATCAATATATATATATATATATATATATATATATATGTTGATAGCTGAAACAAATATGTTTATTATATACCTGTGTATCAGTGTTATGATATAATATGGAGAGTGGTGGGTAATGTGAAAGTCTGTGCTCATATACCCTATATATTACATATATATGTTGATATGAAGATTTTCACAGGTTGTATATATAAAAGACATATTTTGCGGATTTATTCATACTAAAAAAACTTTTAAATATTGATATACTGTCGTTTCGACTTGATCACCCAGTAGATGAATTGTGTGATCAAGTTGAAACGTCAGTATATCAATATTTAAAATTTTTTAACACAGATGAACCCTCAATATATATATATATATATATATATATATATATATTGAGGGTTCATATATATATATATATATATATGCGCACTAAACTCAAATTTACAAAAAATATTAATTACGATGGTTGATGTGTAGAAATTTTATAGAATGAACATTTTGATATTTGTGTTTAAAAAAATTATGGAACTCATATAAATATTTCTGCTGTTTATGAATGGTTAAAGGCTTCCTGATAATATGTATTTCTTATATTGTTATATACTACAGATATTATATATTTTTTGCCAATTTTATAACAATGTGACTTAGTTTTTGGCTGGCTATGAAGTTAATGACAGAATATTTATTTCATGAACATAGTATTCTTTTTTAATGGAATTTAAATAATCATCATTTTATACATTTATTGTAATGGTCAGCCTATGAAGTGAAAATAATTATTGGCACACATGTCTTGAATCTAATGGGACATTGTTATATATATATATGTTAAAACGAAGATTTGCACGGATTAACCCGCAAAATATGTATTTTATATATATATTACACTAATAAACAATTTCATAAAACATTATGACATGTACTTGAGAAATGTTGTAATCCTGATTCTTTACAGCATCTTGCAACACTATGAATACATTTCATTTAATATTGATTATGTTAGAAAGAAATGTGCGACTTCCTCTCTATCTACTTATACTCAAATGTTCTCGTTACTATTCCAATAAATCGAAAATACTAATGGTAACAATTAATTAAACAATTTTTATTAATATAAAATAAATATATTTTTATAGCTCCACAATGTGTAGTAGTTTAATTATATTTTGTGCAAAAACAATCTAAAGAATATCACGAATGTTTATAATAAATTGTCAGAAATTATAAACAAAATATGTGATAACATTTTTCTATTTAATTATGAAACTAATTTGTATGCCAAACTATATTTACTTATCTTTCTATAACAAGTTCATTTTTACATTTAAATGAATTTTATCATCATAAATGAGCTTACTCTATATAATGATAGTAACAATTAATTTTCTATCATATTATTATTTGAGTGTATAAAAATAGCAATGTAATGTCATTGATTAATCAATTCTGACACATTTAAATAAAAGTTAGATATTTTATACAGGAGTTTAAACTCAATACCCTAGTAAGCATGAAAATGTTAACTATGCATGAAAGCATCTTATAATATTATATACATTACATGCAATAGTAAATTAACTTTTACAATTTTGCCAATAATAGTATAATTCATTATCCTGTAATAACTAACTTGGTGCTCCATAAAAATGTAAAAATAATATATGCATGAAAATAATGTAAAGGCATAAATTACAACATTACAAATATAATCAGGCAGATGTGACTTAGATTCTTGTTATTGGCATGTAATGACAAATATCACCTAGAAATATGTCTGGAATTCATTATATCAATAAAACTGTAATATATATATATATATATCATCATTATTAACCATTATATATATATCATCATCATCATTATCAACCATTATCAATCCACTGCAGGATGAAGGTCTCTCCAAGTTTAATCCATCTTCTCCGATCTTTAGCTTCTCTTCTTCACATCACCCCTACACATTTTCTTATTTCATCCATCCATCTTACATGTGGTCTCCTTCTGGGTCTTTTACAATCTCTTGGAATCCAGTTTAAAATTTCAATTGTCCATCTATTATCATCTCTTCTAGCAATATGTCCAGCCCAACTCCACTTCAATCTTTTAATTTTTTCAATGAGGTCAGTAACACCTGTTTGTTCTCTTACCCATACATTGCATTTTCGATCTCTTCTTGTTACTCCCAACATACATCTCTCCATACTTCTTTGAGTGGTCTGAAGTCTCTGTATTGATCTTCTATTAAGTGTCCAAGTCTCAGATCCATAAGTAAGAACTGGTAAAACACATTTGTTAAAAACCTTTCTTTTCAAACACATAGGCATATTTCCTTTTAATATCAAGTTATTTCTACCAAAAGCACTCCAACCAAGTTTAATTCTATGATTAATTTCCTCTATTATGTTTCCATCTGTATTAATAATCTGACCAAGGTATTTGTAACTCTTAACTTCTTCTAATTCATCATAATCAATCTTTATTTTCATATTTTGAGCAAATCGATTAAACATTACTTTAGTCTTTTTAACATTTATCTTTAGTCCTACTTTCCTACTTTCATCTGATAACTCCTGCAACATTTCCTGAAGCTCGGAAGCATTATTTGCAAAAACAACTACATCATCTGCGAAATCTAAATGACTTAAATAATCTCCATTTACTTTCACTCCTTTAGTTTCCCATTTTAATCCACAAAATACTTCTTGCAGCACTGCTGTAAAAAGTTTTGGAGATATGGAGTCACCTTGTCTTACACCTTTCTCAATGTTGACTTTCCCAGTATCATTATGTAATCTAATTGTTGCTGTTGCATTTTTATAAATATTCTTTAAAATATGACAATATCCTGGATCTATACCTTGATGATCCAATGCTTTAATCACTGAAGAAATGTTTATAGAATCAAATGCCTTTTCATAATGTACAAATCCAAAACATAATGACAACTCATATTCATTTGTCCTTTCTATAACTTCTCTCAATACTTGAATATGATCTACTGTACTAAAACCACTTTTAAATACAGCTTGTTCTCTTGGTTGGTGAAAATCCAAGGTTCTCTGTAGATGAGTTGTAATTATCTTGGTAAAATTTTTATATAAAACTGATAAAAGGCTGATAGGTCTGTAATTTCTAATATCTTCTTTATCACCTTTTTTAAATATTAATATTATTACTGCATTCTTCCAATCATCCGGTACATCTTTATCATTTAGACATTTGGTATATAACTTTGCTAATATTTTTTCTGTTTCTTCACCTGCTTCTTTTAATATATCAATTATAATTCCATCATTACCTGGAGCCTTTCCTTTTTTCATACATTTAATTGCATTTCTCACTTCTTCATTTAAAATTCTGGGCAATTCGGAAGATGTAATAGATATAGGAGGTACTTGTTCTTTATTACTATATAATTCTTGATAAAAATCTTCTACCAATTTCATAATGTCATCCCTCTTTTTAGTAATAATTCCATCTTTTTTCCTTATTGCAGATATAAATTTCCTACCAATACCAAAATGTTGTTTTACATTCTTAAGACTTTTATTTTCTTCTACAGCTTTTCTTGCTAGTTCACAGTTATACTTTCTTATATCATTTTCAACTCTTTTCCGCACCATTTTACAAAATTCGAGATATTCAATTCTTTTTAATGCATTATTCTTGCATATCTTCATATTGCTTCTTTTCTTCATAAGTTCTCTAGTCTCAGTAGAAATTTTATTAGTCAATTGCTGCTTTTTTCTACCAGCTATCTTTGTTGCAGTTTTTAAAAGTGTATCAGTTATTTTCATATTAATTTCATTCAAATCTGAATCATGTTCAAAATCTACTAATACTTGAAACCGCTTTGTAAGTTCTAATTTAAATTCATTAGAATGTTTCTGAAGATTAGGAATATCAAGTGTAAATATAGTTTTTCTTAATAATTTTTGTCTCTCTAGTTTTACATTAACATGTATCTTACCCCTTACTAATCGATGATCACTTCCTGTGTTAAATTTATTAAGAACATTACAATCTTGAAATATGTATTTCCTGATAGTCAAAATATAATCCAATTCTGCTGTACCTTCACTTGGATGCTTCCATGTCCATTTCCTTCTAACATTTTTCTCAAAAAAAGAATTCATAATATAAAGTTTTTCCTTCTCTGCAAACTCCACAAGTCTATGTCCTCTCTCATTTCGATTACCATAACCAAAATTACCTACAACACTTTCATCTTTCATTTGTTTACCAATTCTAGCATTAAAATCTCCCATAACAATTTTAAAATGTTGTTTACTCTGATCAAAAGCCTTTTGTACATCCATATAAAAATCTTCTACTACTTCATCACTGTGAGAACTTGTTGGGGCATAAACCTGAATTATCTGCATTTGATATCTGCTATTAAGTTGTATAACTAATCTTGCCACTCTGTCTGATACACCATCAATCTCCACAATATTGTTCTTCCACTTTTTATTTATAATGAATCCTACTCCACTTGTATTTCCAATATTTGTGCCTTTATAATAGAGCATATGTCCACTTTTTAAATCAATTGTCTCTTCACCTTTTCTTCTAACTTCACAAAGTCCCATAATATCCCATTTAATATAAGAGAGTTCTTCTTCTAATTCTTGCAATCTTCCTTCCCTTGAAAGTGATCTGCAGTTGTAAGTATCTAAATAAAAATTCATCATCAAATGGCAGCCTGGGTCCGCCTCCAGGATATTCTTAGCACCCTCCGCCTTCGGCCACCAACCACTGCCTTGGTTGGTGACTTTACAGCCTCCTGGGATTAAGGGCCATGCTTTATTTTTGTCTGTCATAATTGTATAATTGGGAAAAATCTTTATCATTTACACAAACATTCATTCTGCCTTATCAGGCACTGAGAAGAAAGACCATGGTGTTTCTTGATCTTGAACTCAGAGGTAAAAAGCCAATAAACTCACCACGCTGGATAATGCATGTTGGTGAGCAGCCCATCCATGTTTTTATACTATATGAATAAACATATAGTAATAACAGCTGCAACGACAAGAACGTATGGAGTGGACATTAGGAATTTGCCCTGCTCAGTTCCTTTAAGGCCTCCAAGAGGAATCAAAGGTTTTCCTTTCAGTTAATAGCAAACTCCTTTCTGCAGCTATATATATATATATATATATATATAGATAATGTCTAGAATATATATATATATATATATATATATATATATATATATTCTAGACATTATCTTAATATATGGAGTATATTAATAATACAATAAATGAGCATGCATTTTATTGGTGTCAATTAAGAAGCAGGAATACAACATGGGAATATTATATAAATAAAGCAGAACAATATAAACTATCATTGCCAACAGAATCCTTATTTTAAATTTTTAATATCTTAAGATATACATGCCTGATGTTGATTTTGACTATACATAAAAATAATTTTAAATACATGCATATCTCAAATTCAGTTGCTCTATAAATGAACACTAGATAAAATCTCATATTTGAATTACTTACTTTACATTATTAATTTATAGCATAATTCCACAATGTTATAGAAACATATTTAAAAATTTAACATGTATAAGGATGAACTTTAATAAATTGTTTAAATTGTGGTCATTCAAGTTTTCTTATGAACATAACTGCAATTCACTTCCATATTTCATTCATTTATCCTATTATAAAATTATGTAAAATTATTATTATGTTTAAAATAAATTATTGATATCTAATCCATTATTTCTATTAAAAGGTGTGAAGGTTGCCTTGACAGCAGTGATAAATATTGATTACTAGATTTTACTGTGAATGTTTAGGTGTTTACTGGTTGGAACTTAATTATATATATATATATATATATATATATATATATATATATATATATATATATATACTAGGTTACTATATATATATATATATATATATATATATTGTAACCTAGTGTTATTGACACTTGGTTTACTTGGCATTATTTCTGCAGGAAAACAATGCTATTCTTTAAAGAAATAAAAAGATAAAATAACAATAGTAATAATTGATTAATAAAGTATGATATTCACTCACTTTGGCATGTTTTGGGTGAATAACTAATAGATTTAATAACTCAATGTCATTTTAAAGAGACAACATGAATAATTTAATTGAGATATTAATAATTAGAGCAAATTAATATGGTATAAAAGCTAAACAGTAATTGATTTTGGATGGGTAGAGAGGGGAGTGGATGAGTGTCTTATCATAAAGCACAATAACTTCTGGTAATTTCTTTTTGTAAAAAGAAATTAAAATTAAAAAAAAAAAAGAAAAAAATAATGTTTAAAGAATTATACATCACTGATTGTTAATTTAATGTATTTATTATTATTATTTTTTATATTGTCAAATTACTTTGTAATCCAGGTAAATAATACTAAAACTATATGATTGTAATAGGTTTTTCCTTTCTTTTGTTTATGTTATAATCAAATGATTATTTTTCTGTAAGAGGTCGCTAAAGTAAAATAAAAAAAAAAAAATTAGTCTGCTTTTAGTTTTCAAGGAAGGAACACTGCTGGAATTTGGTAACTCAATTTTTTCATTTTATTTTGCAGAAATAAATGTAATCAAAGTAAAATTTTAATAATATAATGTGTGGATAAATTTTTTTGATAAGATATCCTGATTTTCTTTGCCATCTACCTATTTAAAGACCTTTTATACTTAAAAATTTATTGTCTCGTGCTAAAGTTAAAAAATGACAGAATTAACTAAGGGAATCACGAAAAGTGTTATTATGTCTAAATTAAGGAAGATAAATGATTTCCAAATGAGAAATAATTATTTAGTAACTTTGTATCACTTGTTAATATTTTCTTGGTATAGAAAAAAAAATAATAATTGAAAAAAAATGTTGAGAAGCAAAGGAAGATTAACTAGATACATTTTTTTTGGCGCTCTTTCTGAATATCTCGTCTGCCTTTACAAATAATGCAATTACATATGTTAAAAATGTTTTTATTCATCAAGAATTGTCTAAAAATAATAATAATCATCATAATATTAAACTATACATTTGTATATTTTTTTTAAAAAAAAAAAAAAGAAAAAAAATGAAAGACTTTCTTGAAGTAAATGTAAGAAAAAAAATTATATACGTGCATTCTTACGGAGAAGTTACCGTTAAAAAAATTTATAATTCCTAAAGTATGAAGAAAACCAAATATCTTAGTGACTTAATGATAAAATAAATGATATATTATATTATACATCAGTTGGAATTATTAAAAACTTCCTGTACACGTAAATTGACTGCAGTTATTATCATAATAATCTCTCGGAAAATTGTGCATTTTCGTCCACTAGTAAGCTAGCTAATAAGTATACGTATCGTTAATAAAAAAAAAAAATATTTTGTATGTTTATCGTCTATCGTCAACTGTTCATTATGTTAGAATATGTATATTTTATTTTCTATGGATCCCAAAATTGTAGCAGTTTAATTCAAGTAAGAATTAATCTTCAATTCTGCTATATTTTTCTTTACCTAATTTATTAAACGCACAAAATAAGAGAAAACTTTTAATTAAAGGAAATAATACCATGTGTTTATTGTTTTTAAACTTGCTTCATGAAATACGATTGGATAAAGCTCTTCACCTGGACCAATTGCTCAACAGAAAAACACTTTCTAATGAGAGAGTATGCACTTGTTAATTAATGATTGTTTAAAACTAAGTTATAAATGATATGTATTTTTTTTGTTATATCACATAGGTTAAAGTCTGTATGGTCAAGTGATATTTAATAGCCTTGTAATGACAAAGGTATGTTTTAATATAATTATTATAGGTTAAGTTGATATTTAACACGAAAGAAAAAAATCTATAAAATATGTTTTAATTATTACATACAATTGTAGGTAGAAACTTTGTATGTTAGATACGTAAAAGAAAAATATTTAGATATTTAAGGGGTAAAATAAATATTGAAAATTATCAGAAGTAACTAAAAAAAAAAAATGCTATAACAAAATATTTCTTGTTAAAGTTTTGAAACGAATTTATACTGTATTAATTGAGGAATTTATTCCTAATTATTCTTAAATAACACATCCACTTTATTTAGTTTAAGATAGTATGCTACCAACTATTTTGAATGTTCCTTTATTAAAATTAAAATTATTATACTTTTATTCTATGATGTCTATTGATTTCAGATGTTGATCAAAGTATACATGGTAACATAAGTTTATTATAATCAGTGTATTTACTTATCCTGCCCAGATATAGCTTTGGTATATGCTTAATATTCGCATAGGTAATAATTATAATGTATTTATTTTGTGGGATTAAAAATGATCTCCCCAAAAGCTCTGTTTTCCATGAGAGGAAGATTTTAAATATAATGTTCAGGTATGTTTATAGCCCAAGTGATCGATTCTCATAGATAGGACGATCAAGAATTTATCTAGCATTTAGTATGCTTCATTCATTTAAATCCCAGGAGAGGATTGTATTTTGTGTGTGTTCATTGTATGCCCAAGTAAGAGGCAAGAAACCACCAAAATATTTTAATGTAGTAGATTACTCTACAGACCTTCGTGGTTATTCCATATTCCTCATGTGAAAATAAAGATAGCTCCACCATGGAAGGTGTTGATTATTGTGCTTAATTTTGAAAGTTCGGGCAAGATAAAGGTTATATTGGAGGTGTTATTTCCTCAAGATCCACTTTAGTATAAATAGTGCGTTAGTAACTAAGATCAAAATCTGTATTGTGCTGCTAAATATTGCTAGTATTTGACAAGTAAATCAATGGAGAAAGTAATTAAAATTGCGTAATTTAAAACGCTTATTTACTGAAGGAATATTCAAATGCAATATTTAATTCTGGTTAGTAATTAAATAATACTCATATTTAAAATTATACGTATGAATAAAATTTGTATCATAACTTGGGTTAGCATTAAGTTAAATGTAAGATGGTAAGTGTAACTTCTGATAACTGGCCTATAATTAGAATAGGTTATCCCATTAAAGGCCATAAATAAAGTAAATGTATTAGAAATAAATTTAATATTTTTCGTATTGCATATGATTGGATTAATCATTTAAAAAATAAAAATAGTTAGTCAATAATTTTGAATAAAAGCTTCTACAAGGTTACCAAAATTTAATAAACAATGTATTGGTAATGAAATGTACTTTTAGTTAATCAATCCATATGATTGCATACAGGAGAAGTAGTAACCTCTAGTCCATAACCAAAAGAGTATACAGATTAATGTCAGTTATATTTTATATTTTTGTATTACTATGGGATTATTGAATAAATGTTCATATATTTTTTTTTTGTGATAATAATAAATTATAGTCTTGTTAAAATTTGTTGTAGATTCATTTTTTTTGTTTTTATATGCTAAATATAAGTGTTTGCACAATATTTGCAAAACCTTTTCTTGAGTCCGAAATCATTCCAAATTCTTAAAAACTTAATATACCAGATAAATAAAGTTAAGCAGATCGGAATATGTCATTATATTTTAGTTTAATGATAATTATTTATGGAGTTGAAAACTTAAGACTAAACATTCACCTTTGTGTAAAGAAAAAAAAAGAATTTATTCCCAAACCATTAACTTTGGTTGCACATTATTCCATTCCCATTTAGTTAAATTGTCTAAGTAATAAATCTTAGTTATATTATTGTGTTGTCATGGATGATGGAAGGACACAAAAAGCACCCTTGTCTTTTTATTATTCTGAGATTCTGAAAAAAAAAAAAGGCTGTGTTATTCAAAATTATACATCATTATTGAATAGAATTATCATCTCTTTAAATAATATAGCAGTGGATATGAGAGATGAAGACACATTGAATTTAAGTAAAATAAATGTTTCCTATAGCCAACCAGAATGCCAATCATATGCGACAACACAATACTGCCGAGCATTTCCTTACATGAAACAAAGAACCCTGAGATTAATATTATTATAATTATTCTTTAAATTAATAAGTGATCAATTATTGTTGTTATTACAATCGTGGCATGGCTTAAGAGAATTGAATGTACAATTGTATTATATGAAAAGTATTTTAGATCATATTGGAAAATTAATGGATATGTTGCTTTATTTTGGTTGACTTAACAACAACCTGAAAAATTAGTGTCATGGGTAAACTAATAATAGATATTGTCGGTTAGAAATGGCCGCCCAACTACAGGGGCCATCGATGGCTATAGCTGGCCACAAGGAATTTAGTAAACTTTTCTTGAAGTCAATATTAATATTGTTTGCACTTGAATGGATTAGTTATTCATTGATTAAAAATATTTGCCAATAATAAATTGTTTTAGCCATAAGACATTATGTGAATATCTATTATATGATGTAATCTTTTGCCACTGAAAAATAAATAATTAAGTTGTCAGTTTATGATGTTGTGGTCTGTAGGCAATTCCATAAAACACTGTAATGATTTTATCATTTATGATGATCTGTTTGTCTGGTCTTGTGATTGGCACTTATGCTATATTACATAATATCTAATGAGATTTATATGGACCAAGAAGCATGTGAAAAAAAAAACATATTTAGTAGTTAATGTTGGAGCTTTAGGGATATTAAATGTCAGAGCATAGTTTTTGGTGTAGATTGTTTTTGGTAGGAGAGGCATGGAGGCAGGATGTCTTGTCAATAATTTCTTATCGATAAATTTATTAATAGTTCATTGCTAATATTTCAGTACTGTTAAATACTAAAAGAGTTAGAATTTTAATATGAGTGAAAACAAAGATAATCATAGTATTTCTGAGGATTTGGGAGGATCCCAAGAGTTACAATCCCCTGATACACAGACTCCATATTTTAGTGTAGAATTAAAAGAGGAAGGGGAAGATTTGGATATAGCTAACCCAGAAGAAGCCACAATAATAAAGGGAAAACATGAAAATGAGCCAGATCAATTAATGAGAAATACATTGGAGGAATTCTTGAAAAAATTAGAAAAATCAAATAGTGAATTAAAAAGTGAATTAAAAAGTCAGATCCAAAACTCAAATAGTAAATTAGAACAATCAAATAGGGAATTAAAAAGTCAGATCCAAAACTCAAATAGTAGATTAGAACAATCAAATAGTGAATTAAAAAGTCAGATCCAAAACTCAAATAGTGTATTAAATAGTGAATTAAAAAGTCAGATACAAAAGTCAAATAGTGAATTAAAAAGTGAATTAAAAAGTCAGATACAAAATTTAAATATGAAATTAGAGAATCAAATGCAGGAGATCAAAGAGACATCTCAAAATCAAGTACAGGAGATAAAGGACTTAAGGGAAGATTTGAGAAATCATGTAGAAGAATCAAAATTGGCCTCTGAAAAGCTGGAAATAAGAATAAGGAAAGAGATCGAAACAAATTCTGAAAGGGCAGAAAATATGATTGAGGCTATCCAGCAGGACTTTAAAAGTCAATATATTGTATTAAACAATGAAGTACAGGAAATAAGAAATTATCAAAAGGAAACAGTAGTATTTCAAAGAGAAGTTCAGGATAGAGTTGAATCTATTAAGGAAGAATTAGACAGTGCTAGAAGTGAAGTTAGTAATTTGAAAGAGGAAGTTAAAAATATAACTCTAGTACCTGACAATGTAGTGAAAGGATGTCAGAGCCAGATTACCAGATTAATAGCTAAACTAGAAACTCAAGAGTTGACCCAATGTGAGACTAATAAAAATCTAGAAAGTTAGCTAAGTCAAGTTATGGGAAGAGTAGAAAATTTTAATGATATAATAAAGAGTAATGCACAGCTATTACATAATAATCTCCAAGATGAAATACGGGAATTAATGACTCAGTGTGAGAGTAAAGTCTATCAAAGGTTAGAAGATAAATTCGGGATAGATAAAGATGAAACTATTAACCAATTGGAACAACAGATTAAACACTTAAATGTAGGCCTAAAAGATAGTTCAAGGAGAATAGACTGTGAATGGCAGAACTATAAGTTAGAATTAGAGAGTCGAATGCAAGCTATAGACTATAATAGGGATAATTTTACAAAAAGTAAAAAAGTTGTTCAAAGTAAAGGTTTATCTGAAACTCAAGTAAAGGAGACAAATAATGGTCATAATAACCAAGTAATATCTGAGTTACATACCGTAATTAGTCCAGTAAAATCAATATACTATCCATTAAATGAGGCTAGAAGTAAAGTCATGCTAGAGCCAGAAAGTAATAACTCCATGGCCTTAAAATTCTTAAAAATAAAATTTTTTAGAGGTGAATATCTGGAGAATCCACACGAGTATCTCCAGAATCTGGAGGAGTTATTCACCTTATGTCATTTATCTGAGATAGAAAAGATTGCTATTGCCACTAACCATTTGTGTGCAGCATCTAAAGACTGGTGGCAATCATTATTTATTAAACCAGAAACATATGGAGACTTTAAATATCTTATGTTAGCCAGTTTTTGGGGGGAAGACCGCCAAGATAACCTGAGATATCAGATATCTCAGGAAAGATATCATGTAAATAAGGGTAGTTATACTCAGTTTTTCAGGAGTCAGGCCATCAAATTGAAAACCTTGACAGCTTATCCTTTATCTGAGACACAAATTGTGCGAATAATTCGCCATAATCTGCTGAGGCATATAGAGCAGATCTTGATTGCTGCTGACAGACATACCATAGAAGAGATAGTAGAAATTTTAGATTCGTTAGAGACCAGCGATAGGAATATTGATAATAGAATTAGGGTAAATAGAGACACCCATCCGATGGTGAGTAATATCAATTTCGCAGATAGGTCACATATGGGAAGGAGGAAGTTAGTTAGAGAAAAAGGATATTATAGGACGAATCCCTATGGTAGACAGAATAGCCACCTCAGTAGGCCAACAGTTAAGAGTAGAATTCTGAATGAGAATCAGCCTTCTACTAGTAGTATCCCAACAATACCAAAGAAAAATATAAAAGGTAGTAAAAGTAGCAGGGCATTAAATTAAAAAGGACCTCGCAGGAATGTTCCTCACTTCAGGGCCCTATTTTTAAACATATGGGGAACAGCATGATGTGGATTATCAATAATATAGACCTTGACATTGATTATTTGGAATCTGGCAAAATGTCTGAGCCACCTATCTTGTACAACTGTCCCATGATAAAGATTATCATTTCAGGAATTGTTGTCAACACCTTAATTGATTCAGGCAGTCAAGCTTCCTTGTTGTCTGAAGAAACTTACTTGAAAATTCAGTCAGCTGACCAATCTATTCCAATTTTACCAACTAAGGTGATTAGGGTAATACTTGCTAATGGAAAGAAGACTAAGTTATCTAATAGACAGGTTTTTATTACATTAGAAATTAATTTGTGCAAATTTGAGCATGTCTTTTTAATCATGCCAGGTTTGATTCATGAAGCCATAATTGGTTCGGATTTCATGACTCTAAATAATTGTTATATTAATTACAGAGATGAAACTTTTGGATGTAAAGAGGAGATTTGCCCTCTTGTAGTCAATTGTAATAGTCAGATGAATCAATTAATGACCATACAGGAGACAACAGTTGATGTAAATATTAAAGTTAAGTTGGATGGTTCATGTATTATTGGCACAGAATACTATAAACCATTTTTCCAGTTGTTGTTCCAGTATTGTTGTGTTTTCTCCAAAATACCTGGTATATTAAAAGGGTATGTCCATAGAATCAATTTGAAAGATAATGAGCCTTTCCAGCAGCGTACTTATCCTATTCCTTATCAATACCAGGCAGAGGTTCAACAGCAGATTAATAAGATGATTGACTGGCAAATAATTAAGCCCAGCCCTTCGTCTTATGTGAATCCATTAGTAGTAGTCAAAAAGAAAGATGGATCCATTAGAGTCTGTCTGGATGCACGTACACTTAACCAGCATACTGTCCCAGAGCATGACATACCATCACCTATTCAGGAATTATTGACGAAGTTCAAAGGGAAGAGCATATTCTCCACATTTGATTTAACCGCCAGCTATTGGCAAATCCCACTCCACAAAAATGATCAAAAGTATACGGCATTCCGTTACCAGGGCCAATCTTATATTTTTCAAAGAATGCCCTTTGGTTTAATTAATAGTGGGGCTGGCCTTATCAGATGCTTGAATATGGTCTTTTCAAAAGAACTGAAAAATTTGTTAGTTATATATGTCGATGATATTGTCATTGCTTCGGAAAATTTAAATGATCATTTACAGCATCTTAGCATGTTTCTTTGTGAGTGTTCAGATAACAATATAAAAGTCAACTTAGAAAAATGTATTTTAACTGCCCGAGAAATCTCTTTTCTTGGTCATTTGGTTAGTGCTGAAGGGGTCAAACCTCACCCAGACAAAATTGCTGCCATTCAAAGGTTTCCCGTCCCTAAAACCAGAAAGCACTTGAGATCATTTTTGGGACTGTGTAATTACTATCACAGGTTTTATAAAAAATTTTCATATGATACTATGCACTTATCTGTTTTATTAAAAAAGTGTGAAAAGTGGAGGTGGACCCAGGAACATACAAGGGAATTTCAAATTGTTAAAGATAACTTTTTAAAAACAGTAATTTTAGCCTATCCAGATTTAAATAAAGAGTTCTATTTGCAAACCGACAGTAGTGGGTTCGGTTTAGGGGTGATTGTATACCAATTTAATGAGAATAAGGAACCTAGAGTCTTATATTTCTTAAGCCGACATTTAAGGGGAGCGGAACTTAACTATACCACCACAGAAAAAGAGGCATTAGCTGTTGTGTGGGGATTTCAAAAACTTAGACAGCTTTTGTTGGGATAAAAAATTATAGTATTAACTGATCATCATAGTTTAGAGTTTCTCAACAAGAGTTACCTTAATAATGAAAGATTAATCAGATGGAGAATCTATCTCCAACAGTATCAGTATGAAATCATATATTGTTCAGGATAGGATAATGTCATTGCAGATATTCTTAGCCGCAATCCTGTTTCTGTTAATTATCAGAACCCCAGTACTGAAAATATAATTATTTGTAATATGTCTAGTTTGTTAGAGGAAGAAATAGTTAGAGATTACACAAATTTAGAATTACTGCAAGCACAGGATGCTAGGCTGGAGAGAATAGTTCACTTCTTATCAGATCCAGCTAAATTAGGTCAGAAAAGTAGATATGCTGATAGAATTAAAGAGGGTTATAGGTTTAAAGATAGAATTTTAATGAAGAAATTAAAAAGGGGAGATGAAAATTCTTGGAGAGTGATTATTACTTTATGTTTAGTCAATAAACTCATAGATTATGTTCACATCCAATATGGACACTATGGAATTCAGAAAATTGAACCTATTATTAAGAAGCATTTTTATTTTCATAAGATGTCTGAATCCATTGCCCGTAGACTTAGGGAATGCGAGATTTGTTTAAAAACTAAGTTTCAAAATAAATCGTATGTGGGAACACTTCAACCCATACTGCCCAGTCAGCCCAATGAATTATTTGCACTGGACTTTTATGGACCACTTCCACCTTTCAACCGTCAAAAATTTATTTTTGTGATGTATGACGTTTTTACCAAATATGTCTCTGCTTACCCAGTTCTAAAAACAGATGCTAAAAATGTTACTAAGTGCTTGGAAACTTATCAAATTCCATTAATAGGAAAACCAGCTTCAATACTTACCGACCACGCTACTGCATTCATTTCTGGTACATGGAAAAAGTGGGGTAAGAAGCAAAATATTCAACATATCATGTGCTCGATTAGAAATCCCCAATCCAACCAAGTGAAAGAATCATGCATGAGATAAGTAGGTTGTTCCAAGTATATATGGAACGGGATCACAAACAGTGTGTCAATAAGTTGCCACAGGTGATTAATTATATAAATATAACTATTAATGAGTCTACTAGGATGTCTCCAATTCGGCTGCATTTTGGTAGACCTGAACCTTTACTAATCAAAACACCATTACCCGTAATAGTGGAAAATATTAATGTGGAACATGACCAAGCACTGGCCAGAATTAACCTTAAAAAGATGGGTGATAAACACACTCGTTATTCCAAAACCAGTCCACATCCTTTTAAAGTCCATGATTTTGTTTTAATTAGAACTCCCCATGTGAGTAATCTCCGGAAACATATGTTTAGAAAATTCATGTATCTTTATGAAGGCCCCTATGAAATTGTGAAACAAGTGGGTGAGAATGCCTTTTTGGTCTCAACCCCTGATGGAACAAGAGGTACCTATAATGCCCGAAGCTTACTACCATATCCCAAGCAAAATTAAATCCTTTAAACTGTATTTATTGACATAAGAAAGAAGTAGGATATAAACTTAGTAATACCATAAGAAGTGTTAAAAATGCATATATTATCTTATTTTTTATTTATTATAATGGTGGGAGAATTGTAACCTAGTGTTATTGACACTTGGTTTACTTGGCATTATTTCTGCAGGAAAACAATGCTATTTTTTAAAGAAATAAAAAGATAAAATAACAATAGTAATAATAGATTAATAAAGTATGCTATTCACTCACTTTGCCATGTTTTGGGTGAATAACTAATAGATTTAATAACTCAATGTCATTTTAAAGAGACAACATGAATAATTTAATTGAGATATTAATAATTAGAGCAAATTAATATGGTATAAAAGCTAAACAGTAATTGATTTTGGATGGGTAGAGGGGGGAGTGGATGAGTGTCTTATCATAAAGCACAATAACTTCTGGTAATTTCTTTTTGTAAAAAGAAATTAAAATTAAAAAAAAAAGAAAAAATAATGGTTAAAGAATTATACATCACTGATTGTTAATTTAATGTATTTATTATTATTTTTTTTTATATTGTCAAATTACTTTGTAATCCAGGTAAATAATACTAAAACTATATGATTGTAATAGGTTTTTCCTTTCTTTTGTTTATGTTATAATCAAATGATTATTTTTCTGTAAGAGGTCGCTAAAGTAAAATATATATATATATATATATAGTCTGCTTTTAGTTTTCAAGGAAGGAACAGTGCTGGAAATTGGTAACTCAATTTTTTCATTTTATTTTGCAGAAATAAATGTAATCAAAGTAAAATTTTAATAATATAATGTGTGGATAAATTTTTTTGATAAGATATCCTGATTTTCTTTGCCATCTACCTATTTAAAGACCTTTTATACTTAAAAATTTATTGTCTCGCGCTAAAGTTCAAAAATGACAGAATTAACTAAGGGAATCATGAAAAGTGTTATTATGTCTAAATTAAGGAAGATAAATGATTTCCAAATGAGAAATAATTATTTAGTAACTTTGTATCACTTGTTAATATTTTCTTGGTATAGAAAAAAGAATAATAATTGAAAAAAAAATGTTGAGAAGCAAAGGAAGATTAACTAGATACATTTTTTTGTGCTCTTTCTGAATATCTCGTCTGCCTTTACAAATAATGCAATTACATTTGTTAAAAATGTTTTTATTCATCAAGAATTGTCTAAAAATAATAATAATCATCATAATATTAAACTATACATTTGTATATTTTTTTTTAAAAAAAAAAAAAGAAAAAAAATGAAAGACTTTTTTGAAGTAAATGTAAGAAAAAAAATTATATACGTGCATTCTTATGGAGAAGTTACCGTTAAAAAAATTTATAATTCCTAAAGTATGAACAAAACCAAATATCTTAGTGACTTAATGATAAAATAAATGATATATTATATTATACATCAGTTGGAATTATTAAAAACTTCCTGTACACATAAATTGACTGCAGTTATTATCATAATAATCTCTCGGAAAATTGCACATTTTCGTCCATAAGTAAGCTAGCTAATAAGTATACGTATCATTAATAAAAAAAAAATATTGTGTATGTTTATCGTCTATCATCAACTGTTCATTATGTTAGAATATGTATATTTTATTTTCTATGGATCCCAAAATTGTAGCAGTTTAATTCAAGTAAGAATTAATCTTCAATTCTGCTATATTTTTCTTTACCTAATTTATTAAACGCACAAAATAAGAGAAAACTTTTATTTAAAGGAAATAATACCATGCGTTTATTGTTTTTAAACTTGCTTCGTGAAATACGACTGGATAAAGCTCTTCACCTGGACCAATTGCTCAACAGAAAAACACTTTCTAATGAGAGAGTATGCACTTGTTAATTAATGATTGTTTAAAACAAAGTTATAAATGATATGTATTTTTTTTGTTATATCACATAGGTTAAAATCTGTATGGTCAAGTGATATTTAATAGCTTTGTAATGACAAAGGTATGTTTTAATATAATTATTATAGGTTAAGTTGATATTTAACACGAAAGAAAAAAATCTATAAAATATGTTTTAATTATTACATACAATTGTAGGTAGAAACTTTGTATGTTAGATACGTAAAAGAAAAATATTTAGATATTTAAGGGGTAAAATAAATATTGAAAATTATCAGAAGTAACCAAAAAAAAAAAAAATGCTATAACAAAATATTTCTTGTTAAAGTTTTGAAACGAATTTATACTGTATTAATTGAGGAATTTATTCCTAATTATTCTTAAATAACACATCCACTTTATTTAGTTTAAGATAGTATGCTACCAACTATTTTGAATGTTCCTTTATTAAAATTAAAATTATTATACTTTTATTCTATGATGTCTATTGATTTCAGATGTTGATCAAAGTATACACGGTAACATAAGTTTATTATAATCAGTGTATTTACTTATCCTGCCCAGATATAGCATTGGTATATGCTTAATATTCGCATAGGTAATAATTATAATGTATTTATTTTGTGGGATGAAAAATGATCTCCCCAAAAGCTTTGTTTTCCATGAGAGGAAGATTTTAAATATAATGTTCAGGTATGTTTATAGCCCAAGTGATTGATTCTCATAGATAGGACGATCAAGAATTTATCTAGCATTTAGTATGCTTCATTCATTTAAATCCCAGGAGAGGATTGTATTTGGTGTGTGTTCGTTGTATGCCCAAGTAAGAGGCAAGAAACCACCAAAATATTTTAATGTAGTAGATTACTCTACAGACCTTCATGGTTATTCCATATTCCTCATGTGAAAATAAAGATAGCTCCACCATGGAAGGTGTTGATTATTGTGCTTAATTTTGAAAGTTCAGGCAAGATAAAGGTTATATTGGAGGTATTATTTCCTCAAGATCCACTTTAGTATAAATAGTGCGTTAGTAACTAAGATCAATATCTGTATTGTGCTGCTAAATATTGCTAGTATTTGACAAGTAAATCAATGGAGAAAGTAATTAAAATTGCATAATTTAAAACGCTTATTTACTGAAGGAATATTCAAATGCAATATTTAATTCTGGTTAGTAATTAAATAATACTCATATTTAAAATTATACGTATGAATAAAATTTGTATCATAACTTGGGTTAGCATTAAGTTAAATGTAAGATGGTAAGTGTAACTTCTGATAACTGGCCTATAATTAGAATAGGTTATCCCATTAAAGACCATAAATAAAGTAAATGTATTAGAAATAAATTTAATATTTTTCGTATTGCATATGATTGGATTAATCATTTAAAAAAAAAATAGTTAGTCATTAATTTTGAATAAAAGCTTCTACAAGGTTACCAAAATTTAATAAACAATGTATTGGTAATGAAATGTACTTTTAGTTAATCAATCCATATGATTGCTTACAGGAGAAGTAGTAACCTCTAGTCCATAACCAAAACAGTATACAGATTAATGTCAGTTATATTTTATATTTTTGTATTACTATGGGATTATTGAATAAATGTTCATATATTTTTTTTTTTGTGATAATAATAAATTATAGTCTTGTTAAAATTTGTTGTAGATTCATTTTTTTGTTTTTATATGCTAAATATAAGTGTTTGCACAATATTTGCAAAACCTTTTCTTGAGTCCGAAATCATTCCAAATTCTTAAAAACTTAATATACCAGATAAATAAAGTTAAGCAGATCGGAATATGTCATTATATTTTAGTTTAATGATAATTATTTATGGAGTTGAAAACTTAAGACTAAACATTCACCTTTGTGTAAAGAAAAAAAAAGAATTTATTCCCAAATCATTAACTTTGGTTGCACATTATTCCATTCCCATTTAGTTAAATTGTCTAAGTAATAAATCTTAGTTATATTATTGTGTTGTCGTGGATGATGGAAGGACACAAAAAGCACCCTTGTCTTTTTATTATTCTGACTGAGATTCTGAAAAAAAAAAAAGGCTGTGTTATTCAAAATTATACGTCATTATTGAATAGAATTATCATCTCTTTAAATAATATAGCAGTGGATATGAGAGATGAAGACACATTGAATTTAAGTAAAATAAATGTTTCCTATAGCCGATCAGAATGCCAATCATATGCGACAACACAATACTGCCGAGCATTTCCTTACATGAAACAAAGAACCCCGAGATTAATATTATTATAATTATTCTTTAAATTAATAAGTGATCAATTATTGTTGTTATTACAATCGTGGCATGGCTTAAGAGAATTGAATGTACAATTGTATTATATGAAAAGTATTTTAGATCATATTGGAAAATTAATGGATATGTTGCTTTATTTTGGTTGACTTAACAACAACCTGAAAAATTAGTGTCATGGGTAAACTAATAATAGATGTCGTGGGTTAGAATATAT